>OY740819.1:23438043-23620543 GCA_963514005.1 Raja brachyura
TGGTGCTAGTGTATGGGGTGTACAGACTCGGTGGGCCGAAGGGCCTGTTTCCACTCTGCAGCTCTATGCTAAACAAAAATGAAAATCTGACTTGAATATTGAGGCTCTTCCGCTCCTGGTGTGGGTGTGGGTGTCAGTATACTCCTGGTGTGGGTGTGGGTGTCAGTATACTCCTGGTGTGGGTGTGGGTGTCATTATACTCCTGGTCTGGGTGTGGGTGTCAGTATACTCCTGGTGTGGGTGTGGGTGTCAGTATACTCCTGGTGTGGGTGTGGGTGTCAGTATACTCCTGGTCTGGGTGTGGGTGTCAGTATACTCCTGGTCTGGGTGTGGGTGACATTATACTCCTGGTGTGGGTGTGGGTGTCAGTATACTCCTGGTGTGGGTGTGGGTGTCAGTATACTCCTGGTCTGGGTGTGGGTGTCAGTATACTCCTGGTGTGGGTGTGGGTGACAGTATACTCCTGGTGTGGGTGTGGGTGTCAGTATACTCCTGGTGTGGGTGTGGGTGACAGTATACTCCTGGTCTGGGTGTGGGTGACAGTATACTCCTGGTGTGAGCGACTTACTGAATGAGCCCAGAGCCACCGGTAAAAACTTTTTCACCCAGCATTTGTGAAAAGAAATCTACAAATGACTCCAAATGCATTATTCAATGATGCAATGAATGTTGTGCTTTGAAATGTAGATTAAGCACTTTTTTTACAAACTCCAGATTGATTGTAAGCATGGGGCTAAGTGAAATATGCATCCCCATCTTAAAGCGTTTAAATTTTTCTGTCAAAATATATCTTATTCCTTATTTGCCGATTCCACCATACTTTCTTTAGCAAAAACATTGTGCGGTTATTTCTCATTGTACCGGCAGATGCCAAGTAAATAGCTGGATTGATTTCCAACTTGTGTGGGAAGATATTTTCAATAATAATTTTAAGGCAGAGAAAGACAACTTCTTGATTAGAACGGGTGTCAAGGGTTATGGGGAGAAGGCAGGAAAATGGGATTTGGAGGCAGCCATGATTGAATGTCAGAGTGGACTCGATGGGCCGAATGGCCTAATTCTACTCCTATAACTTGAGAACTTGGAACTGCAGATGCTGGTTTAAACCGAAGATAGAAGCACAATGCTGGAGTAACTCAGTGGGACAGGCAGCGTCTCTGGAGAGACTAAGACAAGGAAAATCTTTTTCACCCAGAGAGTTGTGAATCTGTGGAATTCTCTGCCACAGAAGGCAGTGGAGGCCGATTCACTGGTCCTTTTCAAGAGAGAGTTAGATTTAGCTCTTAGGGCTAACGGAATCAAGGGATATGGGGAGAAAGCAGGAACGGGGTACTGATTCTGGATGATTAGTTATATTGAATGGTAGTGCTGGCTCGAAGGGCTGAATGGCCTCCTCCTGCATTTATTTTCTATTTTCTAAGTTTGTGTTTCTATCGCTGCGCCACCGTGCCATCGACTGAATTTACCAAAGCCTGTCTGAGCAACCAACTCATCTGGGTTCAGCAACAAACTACCACGCAGTCGTTCAGGGAGATGGAAACCATAAAATCAATTATTAAAATAACTCATTCGTAATTTGTAATGGTCTGCCCTGTGGGTGAACTCACAATGCGTCCATTCAAACCAGCAGTGACCTTCACCAGCTTGGAGTTAAAACTCTCATCTCAGTCCCACCCACTCCTGGCCACGTCCCCTGACCCTGCGATACGCACCCTCAGTCCCGGCATCTTCATTTCACGAGTGTCGAGAGTGTTTTATGTCCCGAAACGGAAGAATACCTTCCTTACTTGCAGCAGCACAACCTGCAAACATAAGCCTCTGTAATCACTGTAAAACTCAACAAAACGTTCAGTATGCGTGTGCGCGAGTGTGTGTGTGCGCGAGTGTGTGTGTGTGTGCGAGTGTGTGTGTGTGCGAGTGTGTGTGTGTGCGTGTGTGTGTGTGTGCGAGTGTGTGTGTGTGCGAGTGTGTGTGTGTGCGAGTGCGAGTGTGTGTGTGCGCGAGTGTATGTGCGCCAGTGTGTGTGTGTGTGCGCGAGTGTGTGTGCGCGAGTGTGTGTGTGCGAGTGTGTGTGTGCGAGTGTGTGTGTGCGCGCGAGTGTGTGTGTGCCTGTGTGTGTGTGCGAGTGTGTGTGTGCGAGTGTGTGTGCGCCAGTGTGTGTGTGTGTGCGCCAGTGTGTGTGTGTGTGCGCGAGTGTGTGTGTGTGCGCGAGTTTGTGTGTGTGTGTGCGAGTGTGTGTGTGTGCGAGTGTGTGTGCGCCAGTGTGTGTGTGTGTGTGTGCGAGTGTGTGTGCGCGAGTGTGTGTGCGCACGAGTGTGTGCGCGCGAGTGTGTGTGTGCAAGTGTGTGTGTGTGCGAGTGTGTGTGTGCGAGTGTGTGTGTGCGAGTGTGTGTGTGCGAGTGTGTGTGCGCGAGTGTGTGTGTGTGTACGCGAGTGTGTGTGCGAGTGTGCGTGCGAGTGTGCGTGTGTGCGAGTGTGTGTGTTTCTGTGTATGTGTGTGTGCGAGTGTGTGTGCGCGAGTGTGTGTGCGCGAGTGTGTGCGTGCGAGTATGTGTGCGCAAGTGTGTGTGTTTCTGTGGATGTGTGTGTGTCTAAGTGTGTATGTGGGTGTGTGTATATGCGAGTGTGTGTGTTTCTGTGTAAGTGTGTGTGTGTGTGAGTATGCGTGTTTCTGTGGGTGCGTGTGTGTACATATGTGCCTGTGTGTGTATGTGTGTGTGCATGTATGTGTGTATTTGCTTGTGTGCGTGTTATGTGTGAATGTGCGTGTGTGTTTATGTGTGTGGGTGTATGTGTGTGTGGTGCATGCTTGTGTGTACGTGTATGTGTGTGCACGTGTGTGTGTAAATATGTGTGTGAGTGTGTGTGTGTATGTGTGTGTATGTGCATGTATGTATGTGTTCATGTGTTTGTGCATGTGTATGTGCATGTGTATGTGTGTGTGCGTGCGTGTGCGTGTGCGTGCGCGTGAGTGTGCATATGTATGTACATGTGTATGTGTATGTGCATTTGTATGTGCGTGTGTGTGCGTGTACGTGCGCCTATGTGTGTGTGTGCATGCGTGTGTGTGTGTGTGTGTGTGTGTGCATGTGTGTGTGTGTGTGTGTGTGTGTGTGTGTGCCTATGTGTGTGTGTGTGCCTATGTGTGTGTGTGTGTGCTTGCGTGTGTGTGTGTGTGCTTGCGTGTGTGTGTGTGTGTGTGTGTGCATGTGTGTGTGTGTGTGTGTGCGCCTATGTGTGTGTGCGCCTATGTGTGTGTGCGTGCGCATGCGTGTGTGTGTGTGTGTGTGTGTGCATGTGTGTGTGAGTGTGCGTGTGTGATGCTCAGTGCAGTCACACACCCGTGTTCCCCGCTACCAGGGCACACGTATGACATTTGCCGGGGACACGGCATGGCAGCCGGTGCTCACAATACCAGATAATTGGAGAAAATAAATTAAAAGTAAATGCCAATTCAAATATGTTGATAAGTGTTCTCTGATCATTTCTGTAGATTCAAATAGTGGGGAGAGGCAGCTTGGTTTGGACTAGTAATTACTAATTGTGTAAGCAGAGAGAGCAGTAAAATAACCACCGAGCGGCCTCCTGACAGAAAATCGTCCCCCTCGCGGTGTTAAATTAAACTCAGGAATTGGCAGCGTCTGATCCCTATTCTAATTCCTCCAGAAAAAACTCAGAGTCTGCACAACAACAAGCCTGGAATCCTAATGAACCTGGCCCGGTATTAGGGCTCAGAGGGCTTAGTTTAGCGATACGGTGCGGAAACAGGCCCTTCGGCCCACCGAGTCCGTGCCGACCAGCGATCCCCACACACTAACACTATCCTACACACACTAGGGACAATGTACACATACACCAAACCAATTAACCTACATACCTCCTCTGGCAGCTTGTTCCATACACCCCGCACACTCTGGGTGATAAAGATACCCATTAAATCTTTTCCCCTTCACCTTAAACATGTGTCCTCTGGACCTCGATTCCCCCACTCTGGGCAAGAGACTGAGCATCTAGTACAGTTCTCTGTGCATTGTGTCTTTGACTGGGTTAGTCTGCACTCTCTCTCTCTGGGATAGGAATCTACACTGGAGAATTATCAACTAATTCATTCAGAGGAGAAGTCAGTCCTTGGGGAGTGAGATGGGGACTGATCGTTAAACAAGAGACTGCTGCGTTATGTAAATGCAACAGATCAACAAGCTATTGCAATTTAATATTGATCTCATCTTGTCTCCTGCTGCTTTCAAATTAATTTGTTGCTGAAGGTGACATCTGCCGATTGGGCAAGCCCATCGGATCCAGAGAGTCCTAGTATAGCGTGGTTGAGAGATACAGCGTGGAAACAGGCCCTTCGGCCCACCGAGTCCGTGCCGGCCAGCGATCCCCGCACACTAACACTAGTCCTACACACACTAGGGACAATTTACAATTATACCAGGCAATTAACCTACAAACCTGCACGTCTTTGGAATGTGGAAGGTTCACCAGACTGATTCCTGGGATGGCAGGACTTGCATATGAAGAAAGACTGGATAGACTCGGCTTGTACTCGCTAGAATTTGGGAGATTGAGGGGGAATCTAATAGAAACGTACAACATTCTTAAGGGGTTGGACAGGCTAGATGCAGGAAGATTGTTCCCGATGTTGGGGAGGTCCAGAACAAGTGGTCACAGTTTAAGGATAAGGGGGAAGTCTTTTAGGACTGAGATGCGATTTTTTTTTCTCACACAGATGGTGGTGAATCTGTGGAATTCTCTGCCACAGAAGATTTGATTTTTTTATTATTTGTCATTCGAACCTCAGAGAGGCCCAAACGAAGCTCCGTTTCTACAAGCCATACAACAGAACATTTCATAAAAAAACACACAGACAATTCAATTCACACAAACATCCATCACAGTGAATCTCCTCCTCACTGTGATGGAAGGCAAAGTCTTCTCTCTCCCCTGCACCATTTCTCTCCCGATGCCCAAGCCCCTGGCGGGCGGTGTTAAGTCCCACAGCCATTGAGGCCGCGCCGGGCGATGTATGACCCCGCTCCGGGTCGCTCCAACCCCGCGACACGGGCTGGAGAAGCTGTGTTGCGGGAGCTCCGGAGAGCGGTCCTCCACCCCGACCCGCGAGCTCCCAATATCCCGACAGTCCACCGGCAGTAATCTGCAGCTGGAGCTGGAGCTCCGGAGTCGGGCCGCAGCGGCGAGCCACCACCGCTCCCCACGCTCCGAGGCCGGCCAGCCCCACGACGGTAAGTCCGCAGCTCCGCAGGCTCCGTGACTGGAGCCCCCAGGTCATCCCGGTTGGAGGCCGCTCCATGGTGCTAGGCCCCAACGACAACGGAGACCCGACAGGGAAAAGGTAGTTGAGGCCAGTTCATTGGCTATATGTAAGAGGGCGTTAGATGTGGCCCTTGTGGCTAAAGGGATCAGGGGGTATGGAGAGAAGGCAGGTACGGGATACTGAGTTGGATGATCAGCCATGATCATATTGAATGGCGGTGCAGGCTCGAAGGGCCGAATGGCCTACTCCTGCACCTATTGTCTATGTTTCTATTTCTTGGAGAGACAGCGTGGAAACAGGCCCTTCGGCCCATTAAGTCCGTGCCGACTAGCGATGAAACTTTGCAGAATAGTGGAATTAATTGCAAACGAAACTATTTTGGAATAAATGCCTTCTTGCTGGCGACAGTCATCAGCCGATTACAGCAAATATTTAGAGCATTTTTAATGTTTGGTTTCAGGGAACGTTTTATCTTCATTATGAAAATGATAAGTAATTCCTTCGGCAGATAGAATCTACTTAATGGGGTCTGTCAGAAGATTGACTTTGTTCTCAAGACAGCAAATTAAAAAAACAGCTTTCAGTGGAGCTCACTGCATGTGCTAATAAACCTACCCCAACGAGGGTGGCACTGTGGCGCAGCGGTAGAGTTGCTGCCTCACAACGCTTACAGCGTCGAAGACCCAGGTTCGATCCCGACCACGGGTGCTGTCTGTACGGAGTTTGTACGTTCTCCACCTGGGTTTTCTCCGAGATCTTCGGTTTCCTCCCACACTCCAAAGACGTGTAGGTTTATAGGCAAATTAGTTCGGTATAATTGTAAATTGTCCCTAGTGTGTGTAGGGTAGTGTTAGTGTACGGGGATCGCTGGTCGGTGTGGACACGTTGGGCCGAAGGGCCTGTTTCACAAGAGGAGGGAAGGAATGGAGAGAATCAGACATTGGACAGGACCTCACGGAACGCGAGTCAAGTTTGGCTCAGTTTAGGTTAATTTAGAGATACAGCACGGAAACAGGCCCTTCGGCCCACCGAGTCCGTGCCAACCAGCGATCCCCGCACACTAACACTATCCTACACACACTGGGGACAATTTACATTTATACAAAGCCAATTAAACTACAAACCTGAACGTCTTTGGCGTGTGGGAGGAAACCGGAGCACCCGGAGAAAACCCACGCAGGTCACGGGGAGAACGTGCAAACTCCGTACAGACAGCACCCGTAGTCAGGATCGAACCCGGGTCTCTAGCGCTGTGAGGCAGCAACTCTACCGCTGCGCCACCGTGCCGCCGAGGGAGATCTCACAGGACCTTTGTTAAAATGTCTTCAGGCAACATTCAGACAACAGCTGCTGGTTAAAGGTAAATATTGTCTGGAACAGAGTAGAATCTTCCGGCAAGTGCTCCAGGCTTCCTGTGCAGAAACTGTTGAGACAGGAACTTTATTGCAGAGTAACGTTGCCCCCAGTCTCACCCTGGGCCTTTGTTCCGCACAGTGAGACATATTACACAGGATCGGACAGGTCTATGGACACTCTCTGGCTTTCCCTCTAGTTGCTTCTCTTAGTCACAGAGTCACAGAGTGATACAGTGTGGAAACAGGCCCTTCAGCCCAACTTGCCCACAACGGCCAACATGTCCAAGCTACACTAGTCACAGAATGATACAGTGTGGAAACAGGCCCTTTGGCCCAACTTGCCCACACCGGCCAACATGTCCCAGCTACACTAGTCACAGAATGATACAGTGTGGAAACAGGCCCTTTGGCCCAACTTGCCCACACCGGCCAACATGTCCCAGCTACACTAGTCACAGAGTCACAGAATGATACAGTGTGGAAACAGGCCCTTTGGCCCAACTTGCCCACAACGGCCAACATGTCCCAGCTACACTGGTCCCACCTGCCCACACTTGGCCCTTATCCCTCCAAACCTGTCCTATCCATGTACCTGTCTAACTGTTTCTTAAATGTTGTGATAGTCCCAGCCTCAACTACCTCCTCTGGCAGCTCGTTCCACACACCCTCCACCCACTGTGTGATAAAGGTACCCCTCAGATTCCTATAAAATCTTTCCCCCCCCTCACCTTAAACCTGTGTTCCCTGGTCCTCGATTCCCCTACTCTGGGCAAGAGATTCTGTGCATCTACCCGATCTATTCCTTTCATGATTTTGTACACCTCTATAAGATCACCCCTCATCCTCCTGTGCTCCAAGGAATAGAGTCCCAGCCTGCTCAACCTCTCCCTATAGCTCACACCCTCTAGTCCTGGCAACATTCTCGTAAATCTTCTCTGAACCCTTTCAAGCTTGACAATATGTTTCCTATAACATGGTGCCCAGAACTGAACACAATACTCTAAATGCGGTCTCACCAACGTCTTATACAACTGCAACATGACCTCCCAAAGTCCAATATCTCCCATGTGGAAGTCCCTGCTGAACCTTCATACACTGCCCTTACACACCTGGCATCAGTTCCCCACAACATAGACCATAGATCCCTACAGACACAAAACGCTGGAGTAACTCAGTGGGACAGGCAGCTTCTCTGGAGAGAAGGAATGGGTGACGTTTCGGGTCGAGACCCTTCTTCAGACTGAGCCAGCGAAGGGGAGATACAGAGATAAGGAAGTGTAAGGTGTGAAAATGAGACAAATGGGATGGAGATCCCCTTCAGACTGAGTGAGGGGAGAGGGAAACTAGAGACATAAGGAGGTACAAAGAACAAATGAATGAACAGTAGGAGAAGAACAAACCAACAGCAGGAACGATGATCAAGGAAAGGTGGAGCCCACAATGGTCCATTGTTGGCTGTGGTCACCACACTCTGTCCGTTCCTGGCGGTGCAGGCCTGAAGGGCCGAATGGCCTACTCCTGCACCTATTTCTCTATGTTTCCCAGATGGCTGGTCCTCAACTGGTTAAGGCAGCATCTCTGGAGAGATGGAATGGGTGATGTTTCGGGTCTAGACCCTTCTCCAGCGAGGTACAGTTGCAATGTAATAACGATGGTGATCTATCTACACACAGCATGATCCCAGGCCGTGCGATACAATCGTGGGCAGGTGGTGTGGGGGTGGAGGTGAAGGGCCGGGAGGTGAGCAGAAGGGGTGAGGCTTTGACCGTGTGCTGTTGTGGGCTTATGACAGAAAGTAACAAAGGACAGGACTGGTTTAGAGGGACATGGGCCAAACGCGGGCAGGTGGCACTGGTGTAGATTGGGGCATGTTGGTTGGTGTGGGCAAGTTGGGCCGAAGGGCCTGTTTCCGTGCTGTATCACTCTAAGACTTTATATCTTCAAGTATTCCTTTACCCAAGTTCATAGGTTTATATGTGATGGGAGCAGAATTAGGCCATTCGGCCCATCAAGTCTATTCTGCCATTCAATCATGGCTGATCTATCCCTCCCTCCTAACCCCATTCTCCTGCCTTCTCCCCATAACCCTGACACCCGCACTAATCAAGAATCTATCTATCTCTGCCTTATAAATATCCACTGACTTGGCCTCCACCGCCTTCTGCGGCAATGAGTTCCACAGATTCACCTCCTGCAGTTTTCTGAGTTTAACAGGCTAGAGATTTAATCAAAGTGTCCTGAACAGAAAGGTTTGATGGAATAAAGGAGAGAGAGAGATTTTGACAGCAGTAGGTCGGTGGCCAGTGTACACGGGCTAAGGAGATTGTTGAGAGGACTTTAGGAAATGACAGCTTGATTTATGTGGTGAATGGATGAGATTTAGTTTCGTTTAGTTTAGAGATACAGCGTGGAAACAGGCCCTTCAGCCCGCCGGGTCCGTGCCGGCGCCGGCCAGCGATCCCCACACACTGACACAAACCTACACACACTAGGGATAATTTGCACTTATACCAAACCAATTAACCTACAAACCTGCACGTCTTTGGAGAGTGGGAGGAAACTGGAGCACCCGGAGAAAACCCACGCAGGTCACGGGGAGAACGTACAAACTCCGTACAGACAGCACCCGTAGTTAGGATGGAACCCGGGTCTCTGGCGCTGTGAGGCAGCAACTCTACCGCTTTCCCTTAGTGCCGATAGTCTAATCGCTGGTGGTGGTTAGGTAGCCATTAGGCGGTAGTTAGGCAATGGTTAGATGTTGGATAAGTTGTGGTTAGTGTGTGGTTAGGCGATGGTTAGCTGGTGGTCATGGTGTGGTTAGGTGTGGGTAGGCAATGGTTTAGTCAGTGGTTAGGCAGTAGTTAGGCGGTAGTTAAGCAATGGTTAGATGGTGGTTAAGTAGTAGTTAGTGTGTGGTTAGGCGATGGTTAGCTGGTGGTCACTGGGTGGTTAGGTGTGGGTAGGCAATGGTTAGGCGGTAGTTAGGCAATAGTTAGGCTGTAAATTGTGACTAGCATTTAGAAAAGTAATAAATTAGTTGCAAACAAATATTTATTTTATTTATTCTTAAATATTTATTTTACACACAGCAGGGGGGGATGATTCATCTATGACTGACAGGAGAAATTAAATATGATGTTAAATTCAAGGAAGAAGCCTTATAAAATTAAGGACCTGGGGAAGCGAGATTCCGTGTGTAGCGAAACACACAACTCTGCAGTGAATCTCGTAACTAGTGAAGGGTTAAGACTTGTCGGGCAAACGGTGCTGCCACACAGAGACAGGAGAACCTAGTTTTAGTATAATGCCCCTGTCCCACTTAGGAAACCTGAACGGAAACCTCTGGAGACTTTGCGCCCCACCCAAGGTTTCCATGCGGTTCCTGGAGGTTTTCGTCCTCCGGCAACCACCTTCAACTAGCATCGCAACTGGCTTTGACTAAAAAATTACTGATTTTTAAAATGGAAACCACTTTCAACCATTAGGGAGACTGACAAAAACCTCCGGGAACCTCTGGGAACCGCACGGAAACCTTTGGTGGGGCACAAAGTCTCCAGAGGTTTCTGTTCAGGTTTCCTAAGTGGGACAGGGGTATAAGGTTGACACAAAATGCTGCAGTAACTCAGCGGGTCGGGCAGCATCTCTGGATAGAAGGAATGGATGATGTTTCGGGTCGAGACCCTTCTTCAGACTGAGTCAGCGAAGGGGAGATAGAGATATGGAAGTGTAAGGTGTGAAGATGAGACAGAGGGGATGGAGATCCAGGAAAATAAAGAATACATCATTGCACTCGAGTCCGAGTGGTGGCGCAAATCGAGGGTGGCAGCCTCGCCTGCTGCCGTTCGTACTTTCAGCCTTGTTTAGTCTGTCAAAAAGTTTTGTTGTGGAAGTCTTGTAGTCTATTTATGTGTTGGGGGGTGAGGGGGGTGAGGGGGAAACTGTTTGTCACAGTCGCTACCTGGGTCGAGGATGCGTCTTTGCTCCGAGCTGCATCTTCGTCCCCCCCCCCCCCCCCCCCCAGTGGCCGACCATCTGGATTGGCGCGGCCTTTCCTGCCGTAGACCGGCCAGTGCTTCAGCTTCAGCGGCGGTTTCGCAGCGCCGGATTCCATCGTGGAGCGGGCGATGCCTTGCCGGGGATCACCGTGTTGGAGCTCCGGAGTGTTGGGATTGCCGACTAACACCATGGAGCTGTGGTTTGCGGAGCTTCCAGCCGTGGGCAGCGCTGACTTTAACATCGCGGAGGCCTGGGATCTTTCGCCGAGGTCCCCAGTGTGAATCTCCGCACAGCCCGGCCTGCGGACCTCGGCAGCCGCAGTCTCCGGGAGGAAGCGGCCGATTCGGACACTCCACGCTGCTGAGAGTGTTCTTCCGACGCCGGAGCACCAACATCCGGTGAGAGGGCCTGAACATCGGGACTGCGGAGGCCTCAGTAGGCCCCGGCCACGGGTGAACAAGCGGAAGAGGATGGAACTTTGGTGCCTTCCCTCACAGTGGGAAATGTTGATTCCGTTGTGGCGGATGTTTTTATGTTTTATGGTAAATTCTATAGTGTGTTTATCTTATTTGTGGGCTGCATGGGAACTCAAACTTCACTGCACCAATGTCCTTTGTCCTTTGTTAGCTGCCAGAAGGTAACAACAAGGCAACAGAGATAAAAATGTCAACGAGGAATGTCAGACTAGTCGGAGAACTGTGGAGGCTGGAGGGATGGAAAGAGAGAGAGGGCAAGGGTTACTGGAAGTTAGAGAAGTCAATGTTCATACCACTGGGGTGTAAGCTGCCCAAGCAAAATATGAGGTTGCTGTTCCTCCAATTGACACTGGGCCTCACTCTGACAATGGAGGAGGCCCAGGACAGAAAGGTCAGACTGGGAATGGGAGGGGGAGTTGAAGTGTTGAGCAGCCGGGAGATCGGGTTGGTTTAGGTGAACTACGAATGACGCTAAACTGCATTTCGTTGTACCTATACTTGTATTTGTGCAATGACATTAAACTTGAATTGAATTGAATTGAATTGAACTGTTTTGGTTCAGTTCAGTTCAGTTTATTGTCCCGTGTACTGAGGTACAGTGAAAAGCTTTTGCTGCGTGCTAACCAGTCAGCAGAAAGACAATACATGATTACAATCGAGCGTGCGGTGTAGATGGAGTCGATGGAAGGGAGGTTGGTTTGTGTGATGGTCTGGGCCAAGTCCACAATTGGCTGCAGTTTCTTGTGGTCTTGGGTGGAGCTGTTCCCAAACCAAGTTGTGATGCATCCTGATAAAATGCTTCCTGTGGCGCATGTGTAGGAGTTGGTGAGAGTTGTGGGGTTGGAGCGGGAGCGACTGGGGGTGAGAGGGCCATGGTTCCACGCTGCAAAACTCAATGACTCAGTGACTTATCCATGACTTCTCTGAGCTGCTGTCCTGGTTGTGACTGCTCCCTGCAATCCCTCCCGCTGCTCCGTGGCTTATTTTAGATCCGTGACCTCCGATCACCGACCCCCCCCCGCCGGGGATTGCAACCATTTCCTTCCCTCCAAAGCTCTTCGTGATTTTGTAACTACTGTTCGCTTTCCATCGCCTTCTCGGTTCCACAATCACCATTTCCCAGTGGGTGAGATCTAAATATAGACTGATAAATAGAGCTGCTCTGTGTGGGAGCAAGTTGAAATGCTGTCAGTTCAAAGAGAAGAGAAGCCTTTGTTCACCAAAACACAATGCAAGTGGTTTAAAGCAGTGGTAATATCTAGCCTTGTAAACGCAGACTTCAATTACTGTGCAGCCCATCTCAGTATCATTCAGATATTCCCATCAGTTTATCACCCACTTGTCAGTTACACTTAAACACAAATCGGGTGGTGGTGCAGCGGGTAGAGCTGCTGCCTCACAGCGCCAGAGACCCAGGTTCGATCCTGACTACGGGTGCTGTCTGTACGGAGTTTGTACGTTCCCCCCCTAACCTCGTGGGTTTTCTCCGGGTGCTCTGGTTTCCTCCCACACTCCAAAGACGTACAGGTTTGTGGGTTCATTGGCTTTGGTGTAAATGTAAATTGTCCCTGATGTGTGTAGGGTGGTGTTAGTGTGCGGGGATCGCTGGTTGGCGCGGGTTCGGTGGGTCAAAGGGCCTGTTTCCGCGTTGTATCTAAACTAAAACTGAAAACTAAAGATAGACACAAAATGCTGGAGTAACTCAGCGGGACAGGCAGCATCTCTGGGGAGAAGGAATGGGTAACGTTTTGGGTCGAGACCCTCCTTCAGATCCATTCCTTTTCTCCAGAGATGCTGCCTGTCCCTCTGAGTAACTCCAGCATTTTGTGTCTACCTTCGGTTTAAACCAGTGTCTGAGGTTCTTTCTGACACTGAAAACTAAAGGTCAGTGAAGGGGGTGGGAAGGGGAGTAAGGAAGATGCTACTTGACTTGCTGAAGGAATGATAGAGTTATAAATGAGATATTTGAAGCAGAGAAATAGGAGTCTTGTGTTACTGGAGGACATAGTTGGTGTGTGGTTATATTCTGCCCTCATCTGTTACAGTGGCTGGGGTTGAGCAGTAATCACGCACTCTCTCTCTCAGCCTCACATGCCCTGCAGTTTTAAATAAACACTTGTAAGCCATAGGTTTGAAGCTGTAACGATAACTTAAGAGACATTGCAGTGGGAACAAGATATTGCAGCCAATGCCGTTAACAATAGACGCTTCTCCATTTGTGTTATGTTTGGGGCCGGCCATTAAATCTCTTGCACGCTCGCTCTGGTTTATGTAAAACTGTGAAACTGAATCACACCTCAATCATCGCCACCTCTTATCCCATTTCTGAATCATTCAGTTGAATACCAAGGCTGGCCCTGCTTTCTATAAGATTATTATTCTAGTTCAGCATCTATACAGCAACTCAGGTGTTATGGAGAGAAGGCAGGAGCATGGTTTAGTGTAGAGATACAGCGCAGAAACAGGCCCTTCTGCCCATTGAGACCATGCCAGACGGCTGTGGAGAACACGTCAACGGCAGAGATACAGTAGACAGATTATTGATCAGTACGGGTGTCAGGAGTTATCAAGTCTACTCTTCCATTCAATCACGGCTGATCTATCTCTTCCTCCTAACCCCATTCTCCTGCCTTCTCCCCATAACCCCTGATACCCGCTCTAATCAAGAATCTATCTATCTCTGCCTTAAAAATATCCACTGACTTGGCCTCCACAGCCTTTTGTGGCAATGAATTCCACAGATTCACCACCCTCTGACGAAAGAAATTTCTCCTCGCCTCCTTTCTAAAGATACATCCTTTTATTCTGAGGCTGCGCCCTCTGGTCCTAGACTCTCCTTCTTCTTGCGCATGGCATGCACAGCCTAAAGTTGCAAGACAACTTGTTCTGTTTGATCTTCTGTTTGTGCATGCCGGGTTGATTGCATTTGTTGAAACAGGGTGGACCAGCAGAAGCTTGCAATCTCCCAACCCCTAGACTCTCCCACTAGTGGAAACATCCTCTCCACTCTACCCAGGCCTTTCACTATTCGGTGAGCTGGTACATAGCATCAATTTCCACTTCTCTGATTTACTTTGATTAGGGTCAATCCATGGGAGCTTTATATTAATTTACAGAGGTCATAACAAGCAAAGATGATCAAAGTGAATAGTTGTTGCCCTCTGGAGTAAACTTTAAATGAGCCCACAGGTTCTTCTTCCTCGTGTCCGGCCACCTTCTACACCACGTCTTTCCGGTTGGTCAGCGACGGTTGTCGGCTGCAGAATTGACCACTTCAGTCAGTCACTGTGGTCGAGCTCCTGTGGTCAGCGTTGCCCGGGATGCACCACGTCGAGGCTTAGTCTGACGTGACGCGGTGAAGTGACACAATTGGGCCAAGTCGAGCATGATGGATCGTTGCTCCACCAGTATTGATCTTGTCTGCGCTGGAACCGCAGCGGCTCTTTCAGGGGGAACAGTCAGTTTCTGTTGCAGTTTGTGGAATCTATAATTTTAATTGGGCAGATACTTACACACTCACTGAGCTGCTCGATGGCATCAGTTCCGCGATGCCAGTGATAATTGTCCATCACCGAGCAAACTCATTGTCCCTGAACAGTACAACCATTTCGTATTTTCTCACAAAGTAGAAGGATGAGTGGGATCCTCATCGAAACTTTACCGAATAGTGAAAGGCCTGGATAGAGTGGATGTGGAGAGGATGTTTCCACTAGTGGGGGAGTCTAGGACTAGAGGTCACAGCCTCAGAATTAGGCCCTACCCTCTCCCTCCATCAATGACTTTAGTTTAGTTTAGAGGTACAGCACGGAAACAGGCCCTTCGGCCCATTGAGTCCGTGCCGACCAGCGATCCCCGCACATTAACACTATCCTACACACACTAGGGACAATTTACATTTATACCAAGCCAATTAACCTACAAACCTGTACGCCTTTGGAGTGTGGGAGGAAACTGGAGATCTCGGAGAAAACACACGCAGGACACGGGGAGAACGTACAAACTCCGTACAGACAGCACCTGTAGTCGGGATCGAACCGGGGTCTCGGGCGCTGTGAGGCAGCAGCTCTACCCACTGCGCCACCGTGCCGACCCTGTTAACCTCTGGCCTTGGATGAAGAGATGTTTTCCAAGGGGGGCTGACCACCTCTGACAAGTTAATGATTTAAACACTTGCTTTTTAACACCACTTCACCAGATTCTCGGTTGAAAGAAAATTACTCTGAAATGATTAAATATTGAATTTACATAGATAATTCAGTCAGTGACTGTAGAAATGATGCATCTGATGAATAACCTACTGTGAAGATTATCAGCTAAGGATCTGAAGGTAGGAGTCGGGCCTGTTTATTAATCTTCTGCAAGAATCACCTTCGAGACTTCCTCCTCTCCACAACCAAATTAAATTTTGGACTTGAATAGGAAATAAGGGACTAGTAAAAGAGGCTGTTATATTTCATGGTTTGCATATTGAAAGCATGAGATGGGGCCTTCTCCCGTGGTGGCTATTAACTCTTTCATGGTCTCCTCTCCCATCGGGCAAGAGGTACAGAAGTTTGAAAACGCACCCCTCCAGATTCACGTTTAGGAAAGAACTGCAGATGCTGGAAAAATCGAAGGGAGACAGAAATGCTGGAGAAACTCAGCGGGTCAGGCAGCATCTATGGAGCGAAGGAATAGGGTCGAGACCCTTCTTCAGGCAGTTTCTTCCCAGCTGTAATCAGGCAACTGAACCATCCTACCAACAACTAGAGAGCAGTTCGGCACGGTGGCGCAGCGGTAGAGTTGCTGCCTTACAGCGCTTGCAGCTGCAGAGATCTGAGTTCGATCCTGACTACGGGCGCTGTCTGTACGGAGTTTGTACGTTCTCCCCGTGACCGTGTGGGTTTTCTCCAAGATCTTTGGTTTCCTCCCACACTCCAAAGACATACAGGTTTGTAGGCTAATTGGCTTGGTGTAAATGTGTAAATTGTCCCCAGTGTGTGTAGGATAGTGTTAGTGTTGGGGATCGCTGGTCAGTGCGGACTCGGTGGGCCGAAGGGCCTGTTTCTATGCTGTATCTCTAAACTAAACTACTGTCTACCTCATTGGAGATTCTCAAACTATCCTTGATCGGACTTTGCTGGCTTTACCTTGCACTAAACGTTATTCCCTTATCATGTATCTGAACACTGTGGACGGCTCGATTGTAATCATGTATTACAATCATGTATGACTGGTTAGCTCGCAACAAAAGCTTTTCACTGTACCTCGGTACACGTGACAATAAACTGAACTGAACTGAATTAAGGGCCTTTTTCCAAGCTGGATATAAAAACGAAACTCAAAGTACGGTTTTAGTAAGGATAGTACGGGCGTCAGGGGTTATGGGGAGAAGGCAGGAGAATGGGGTTAGGAGGGAGAGATCGATCAGCTATCATTAACTGACTTAGATGTGATGGGCCGAATTGCCTAATTCTGCTCCTATTACTTATACAATAGACAACAGACAATAGGTGCAGGAGGAGGCCATTTGGCCCTTCGGGACAGCACCACCATTCAATGTGATCATGGCTGATCATCCACAATCAGTACCCCGTTCCTGCCTTCTCCCCATATCCCCTGACTCCGCTATCTTTAAGAGCCCTATCTAGCTCTCTCTTCAAAGCATCCAGAGAACCTGCCTCCACCGCCCTCTGAGGCAGAGAATTCCACAGACTCACCACTCTCTGTGAGAAACAGTGTTCCCTCGTCTCTATTCTAAATGGCTTATTCCTTATTCTTAAACTGTGGCCCCTGGTTCTGGACTCAAGTTGTTGATCATTGTGTCGTTACTCCAACACTTTGTGTTTTGTTCATGAATCCCAGCACCTGCAGTTCCTAGCGTCGTTCTCTGGTCGAGACTCCCAATCCGTGATATTGATGATAGTGAAGCGTGGTATCTCAACGTTTTGATAATTAATTGGTGGAAGGATGCTTTCTATAATTGTGGTTGGAGGGTTAATGTGGGAACAATCAGTCAGGTCCAGGTTCCTCTACAGATTTCCTTTTGAAGAACAGTATTGTAAAATCAATCTTAGCCAGTGATTAAAGAGTGCTACCAGCTGTGTGGACAAGCGTTACAGCACCGAGCCCGGTGCAACCTGCTCCTTTCTCCTCACAGTTGCTGCCTCACAGCGCCCGAGATCCGGGTTCGAACCCGACCACTGCTTCTGCCTGTACGGAGTTTGCACGTTCTCCCCATGACCTGCGTGGGTTTTCTCTGAGATCTTCGGTTTCTTCCCACACTCCAAAGACGTGCAGGTTTGTAGATGAATTGGTCTTGGTATAAATGTGAATTGTTCCTGGTGTGTGTAGGGTAGTGTCAATATCGCTGGTCGGCGCGGACTCGGTGGGCTAAAGGATCTGTTTCAGTGCTGTAACTCTAAAACACAAAGCACTCCCCCCGTCCCGACAACTCATTGTCTGTCAGACACGAGCTTGGCATGAGCAGCCACGAGTCGAGGACGGACTACTCACCCGTCCAGCAGGAACTCACCCTGACCAACCCACACCTGGCATATGTGGGAACATTGAGAGGCCTGGATAGAGTGGATGTGGAGAGGATGTTTCCACTAGTGGGAGAGTCTAGGACCAGAGGGCACAGCCTCACAATTAAAGGACGCTCAGTTTGGAAGGTGATGAGGAGGAATTTTTCTAGTCGGAGGGTGGTGAATCTGAGGGATTCGTTGCCACAGAAAGCTGTGGAGGCCAAGTCAGTGAATTTTTTTTTAAGGCAGACATAGATTCTTGATTAGTACGGGTGTCAACGGTTATGGGGAGAAGGCAGGAGAATGGAGTTAGGAGGGAGAGATAGATCAGCCATGATTGAATGGTGGTGTAGACTTGATGGGCTGAATGGCCTAATTCTGCTCCTTTCACTTATGAACCTATGACGGGCACCGTGTGTTGCTAGTGACGTAGCGTGTGTAGGCTGGGTCTTTCCGTGTCCTGCCCATGACTCGTATGTATGTTGCTCGACTGGCAGCATGTGTGGGTGTGTGCCCAGTGCAGGGAGCCACCCCCGGGCTCTGGGGCAGATGCCGGCTCAGCCACTGAGCTGAGGAAGCTCCAGGAAGCCGCCTCCATCTCGTTAGATTGCAGAGCGAAGCTTTATTTCTCTGGAGATGGTGGATGTGGAGCCTGAATCTGTTCAATTCTGGGTGAATTCCAGCGACCAGCTCCTTCGTCAGCTGCCGGGGAATGTGACTGCTGTTTGTCAGAGTGCTGGAAAACCGGAGCAAAACACTGACGTTGGGAAGGAACGACAACCGACGTGATGGATCTGTGTAGGAAGGAACTACAGACACTGGTTTACACCGAAGATAGACGCAACATGCTGGAGTAACTCAGCGGGTCAGGCAGCATCTCTGGAGAGAAGGAATGGGTGACGTTTTGGATCAAGACCCTTCTTCAGTTCCCAAACGTCACCCATTCCTTCCCTCCAGAGTTGCTGCCTGTCTCGCTGAGTTACTCCAGCATGTTGTGCCTATCTTCAGTGTGAACCATAGAAACATAGAAACATAGGTGCAGGAGAAGGCCATTCGGCCCTTCGAGCCTGCACCGCCATTCATTGTGATCATGGCTGATCGTCCCCTATCAACCCGTGCCTGCCTTCTCCCCATATCCCTTGACTCCACTAGCCCCTAGAGCTCTATCTAACTCTCTCTTAAATCCATCCAGTGACATGGCCTCCACTGCCCTCTGTGGCATGGAATTACATAAATTCACAACTCTCTGGGTGAAAACGGTTTTTCTCACCTCAGTCTTAAATGGCCTCCCCTTTATTCTAAGACTGTGGCCCCTGGTTCTGGACTCGCCCAACATTGGGAACATTTTTCCTCCCATCTGCAGTTCCTTCCTACACACATAGAAACATAGAAAATAGGTGCACGAGTAGGCCATTCGGCCCTTCGAGCCTGCACCGCCATTCAATATGATCATGGCTGATCATCCAACTCAGTATCCCGTACCTTCCTTCTCTCCATACCCCCTGATCCCATTAGCCACAAGGGCCATATTTAACTCCCTCTTAAATATAGCCAATGAACTGGCCTCAACTACCCTCTGTGGCAGAGAATTCCACAGATTCACCACTCTCTGTGTGAAAAATGATTTTCTCTTCTCAGTCCTAAAAGACTTCCCCCTTATCCTTAAACTGTGACACCTTGTCCATCACTTCCGTCCATTCAATCTGAGGAACGCTCTTTTCTTGCATCAAGAACCTGTACTCTGCGCACTCTCCCTGTACAGATATTGACTACGTCGCTCAATACTGTCGCTCTCAAACCTCCCTGTATGCACACGCTTCTATTTTAAGCGCCGAGCTTCTCGCTATTTCGTTTGCACGGCCTATTTTTAAACGTGCGATGAATTAAGCAGTGACTCTCAGTATTTCAGGAGTATCCTCACTTATACGCTGGCACTTGTACAGATTCAGTCCAGCTGTCTCCAGTTACCTGGCTCCAATCAGTGCACGACTTCACACAAGTTCATCAGATCCAGGGCCAGCGTTTAAGGCAGATAGATAGATTCTTGATTAGCACTTTTGTCAGGGGAATGGGGTTGAGAGGGAAGGATAGATCAGCCATGATTGAATGGCGGAGTAGACTTGATGGGCCTAATTCTGCTCCTATTACTTTCGAATGAGGCCATTCAGCCCATGAAGTCAACTCGACCATTCAATCATGGCAGATCTATCTCTCCCTCTCAACCCCAGTCTCCTGCCTTCTCCTCATAACCCCTGACACCTGTACTAATCAAGAATCTATCAATCTCTGCCTTCAAGATATCCATTGACTTGGCCTCCACAGCCGTCTGTGTCAATGAATTCCATGTTGTCACCTTTCTAAAGATACTTCCAAAGGCACAAGTTGGCTTGTCCAGGGTGTGTGTTGTGGGTTAACTGACCACTTTGGTTGGGAAGTTACCTGCTCAGGTTTTCTCCAAAGATAGACACAGAGTGCTGGAGTAACTCAGCGGGTCAGGCAGCATCTGTGGAGAACGTGGATAGGTGACGTTTCACAGAGTGCTGGAGTAACTCAGCGGGTCAGGCAGCATCTGTGGAGAACATGGATAGGTGACGTTTCACAGAGTGCTGGAGTAACTCAGCGGGTCAGGCAGCATCTGTGGAGAACATGGATAGGTGACGTTTCACAGAGTGCTGGAGTAACTCAGCGGGTCAGGCAGCATCTGTGGAGAACATGGATAGGTGACGTTTCACAGAGTGCTGGAGTAACTCAGCGGGTCAGGCAGCATCTGTGGAGAACATGGATAGGTGACGTTTCACAGAGTGCTGGAGTAACTCAGCGGGTCAGGCAGCATCTGTGGAGAGAAGGAATGGGTGACGTTTCAGGTGGGGACCCTTCTTCATTTTAGAATGTGGTTAGAAGTTAGAAAATAGGTGCAGGAGGAGGCCATTCAGCCCTTCGAGCCAGCACCGCCATTCATTGTGATCATGGCTGATCGTCCGCTATCAATAACCCGTGCTTGCCTTCTCCCCATATCCCTTGACGCCCCTAGAGCTCTATCTAACTCTCTCTTAAATCCATCCAGTGACTTGGCCTCCGTTGCCCTCTGTGGCAGGGAATTCCACAAATTCACAACTTTCTGGGTGAAAAAGTTTTTTCTCACCTCAGTCCTAAATGACCTCCCACCTTTTGACACCTTTTGTGTCTATCTTCGGTGTGAACCAGCATCTGTAGTTCCTTCCTAAGCAGATTTTCTCCACCCTGGTCTCACACATCAGAGTCGTGACTGAGTTGAGTGTAAAACGAAGCATTTCACTGTACCTTGGTAGACGTGACAACGGGGAATCATTCTTCATTCGGATTCTTTTGTCAGCAACTGTTCTGGGCCGAGGGGGATGGAGAAAATCATCTACACGCTGGTGCAGCGGTAGAGTTGCTGCCTTACAGTACCTGCAGCGCCGGAGACCCGGGTTCGATCCCGACTACGGGTGCTGTCTGTACGGAGTTTGTACGTTCTCCTGCGTGGGGTTTTTCCGAGATCTTCGGTTTCCTCCCACACTCCAAAGACGTACAGGTTTGTAGGTTAATTGGCTTGGTGTAAGTGTAAATTGTCCCTAGTGTGTGTAGGATAGTGTTAGTGTGCGGGGATCGCTGGTCGACACGGACTCGGTGGGCCGAAGGGCCTGTTCCTGTGCTGTAACTCTAAAACTAAGCTAAGCCAATCTCTCAGCACAATGCAGGGAAACCCAGATTCAACGGGTCACCGTATCTGTGGCACATGGACTCAGTATTGCTTCATAATGTAATGGCAAGTTGAGAAAGGATTCAGGACCAGGAACTGTGTTCCAGGCAGTCAACTTGAACCTCTCAGTGTGAAGCACAATCACCATGGTAGTTCTACACCGAGGCAATGATTGTCTCTCATTTGGAGCTAACTACTTTGATCCCACTTGGTCCCATCATCTAATATTTACTCCGCTCTGTAAGTGTGTTTGCCGCTAGTCCCAATGTTCCAGGTGAAGGTTACCCTTGGCAGAGCTCCACTATATCTCCTTCCCCAAAACCCATCCACCTGGACGCAGCCCAGACCATCATCGCACAAAATAACCTCATAAAAATCATAAGTGATAGGAGCAGAATTTGGCCATTCGGCCCATCAAGTCGACTCCCCCATTCAATCATGACCGATCTATCTCTCCCTCCTAACCTTATTCTCCTGCCTTCTCCCCCTAACCCCTGATACCCGCACTAAGTAAGTAAGTTTATTGGCCAAGTATTCACATACAAGGAATTTGCCTTGATGCTCCGCCCACAAGTAACAACATGACATACAGTGACAGTTACGAATGACTCAGTAAACACTAAACATTAATACTAATTAAACATTAATGATAAAACACCATTGATCAAGCATGTGAACCAACAAAATACCAGATCAAAGGGAGGCTACAGATTTTTGGCTGTTGAGTAGAGTAACTACTAATCAAGAATCTATCTATCTCTGTCTTAAAAATATCCACTGACTTGGCAAAGAATTCCACAGATTCACAACCCTCTGTCGAAATAAATTCCTCCTCATCTCCTGCTTAAAAGAACGTCCTTTAGTGGACTAGAAATGACAATCGCTTGTTTGAACAAGATTTATTCCCAATTGCAGTTCTCCGATAACACGGGCTCTAATACACAACTGACCGCTACAGTGGTCAACAATCGACTGGCGTGCTGAGCCCAGAAACCGCACGGAAAACCCGACCCCTACCAGAGTCACGTGCACACGGTTCCAGACCGCTGGCGCGCACCATCAGGTGCCGCTACAGTCCTTTAATTCTGTGGCTGTGACCTCTAGTCCTAGACTCTCCCACTAGTGGAAACATCCTCTCCACATCCACTCTGTCCAGGCCTTTCACTATTCTGTACGTTTCAATGAGGTCACCCCCTCACTCCCTCTTCTTCCCTCTCCCATCGGGCAAGAGGTACAGAAGTGTGAAAACGCACACCTCCAGACTCAGGGACAGTTTCTTCCCAGCTGTTATCAGGCAACTGAACCATCCTACCACAACCAGAGAGCAGTGCTGAACTACTATCTACCTCATTGGTGACCCTCGGACTATCCTTGATCCGACTTTGCTGGCTTTACCTTGCACTGAACGTTATTCCCTTATCCTGTATCTGTACACTGTGGACGGCTCGATTGTAATCATGTATTGTCTTTCCGCTGACTGGTTAGCACGCAACAGAAAGCTTTTCACTGTACCTCGGTACACGGGACAATAAACTGAGCACAAACTCAACTGAATACAAATAAATCAGCTGATTTATGCCCCTGTCCCACTTTGGAAACCTGAACGGAAACCTCTGGAGACTTTGCGCCCCACCCAAAGTTTCCGTGTGGTTCCCAGAGGTTTTTGTCAGTTCCCTAATGGTTAAAAGTGGTTTCCGCTTCTTCTATGTTACGGCGATTATTTAAAAAAATTCGAAACCGGCCGCGACTAAAAATAGGTTGCCGTTTTAAAAATCGGTAATTTTTTAGTCGAAGCCGGTTGCAATGCTAGTTGAAGGTGGTTGCCGGAGGTTGCAGGTAGTTGCAGGTTGTTTTATTCCACCAGGGAGGTCTTACCTTCCACTACCTGCAACCTCTGGCAACCACCTTCAACTAGCATCGCACCCGGAGAAGCGGAAACCACTTTCGACCACTAGGGAGACTGACAAAAACCTCCGGGAACCTCCGGGAACCGCACGGAAAACCTTGGGGGGGGGCGCAAAGTCTCCAGAGGTTTCCGTTCAGGTTTCCTAAGTGGGACAGGGGCATAATATTAAGTAAATCCTAAAGACAGCAAGCCAGGAAGTATTAAACAGAGAATTTTACCAACTCCTTATGAATTTTACAATTAGAAAATACAGGATGTAACTTACCTCAGGAGATTGTCAGAAGCTGAAAAATCAAAAAAATGAACTTTTAAAAGGAAAATTTAATCTTTAATAACAGATCTGGAATCTTAAAATAATTACTCAAGGGAGTGATGATCTTCACATATAAAATTAGTTTTTTTATGAGCAGAAAATTCTGAAGCAGCAATTATGGCTCAGGTTGCCATGAAATATTAATCTACAACTCATAACAAAGTGGAGGGTTTTAAAAGCATGAATAAATGTAGAGGAGGTCGTGGAGGCAGGTGCACTGTAGAGAGCATTCTGACTGGTCTGCATCGTGGCCTGGTTCAGCAACTTGAGCGTCCAGGAGCGAAAAAAGCCAAAAGTTGTGACCAATGTCCAGTCCATCACCGGCTTTGACCTCCCCACCGTCGAAGGGATCTATCGTAGTCGCTGTCTCAAAAAGGCAGCCAACATCATCAAGGACCCACACCATCCTGGCCACACACGCATCTCACCACTGCCATCAGGAAGCAGGTACAGGAGACTGAAGACTGTAACGTCCAGATTCAGGAACAGCCTCTTCCCCACAGCCATCAGGCTACTAAACACAACAACAAATAAGCTCTCAGCTGCAAAAGACTATATTATTTGTTATTTGCAGTATATTTGTATTTTTATTAAACTTCCCCGTTATGTACAACACTCTTATCTTATCCTCTCTCTCTCTCTCTCTCTCTCTCTCTCTCTCTCCTGTCTCCCTCTCTCTCCTTCCCCTCTCTATTTATCTCTCTATCTCTCTCTCTCTCTCTCTTCCTCCCCGCAGATGCAGTTTGACCTAATGAATGTTTGCAGCTGGTGAGCTGGGATGTTGTCTGGTGAGCTGGGGCTGTCTGGTGAGCTGGGGCTGTTGTCTGGTGAGCTGGGGCTGTTGTCTGGTGAGCTGGGGCTGTTGTCTGGTGAGCTGGGGCTGTCTGGTGAGCTGGGGCTGTCTGGTGAGCTGGGGATGTTGTCTGGTGAGCTGGGGCTGTCTGGTGAGCTGGGGCTGTTGTCTGGTGAGCTGGGGCTGTTGTCTGGTGAGCTGGGGCTGTTGTCTGGTGAGCTGGGGCTGTTGTCTGGTGAGCTGGGGCTGTTGTCTGGTGAGCTGGGGCGGTCTGGTGAGCTGGGGCTGTTGTCTGGTGAGCTGGGGCTGTCTGGTGAGCTGGGGCTGTTGTCTGGTGAGCTGGGCTGTTGTCTGGTGAGCTGGGGCTGTCTGGTGAGCTGGGGCTGTTGTCTGGTGAGCTGGGGCTGTTGTCTGGTGAGCTGGGGCTGTCTGGTGAGCTGGGGCTGTTGTCTGGTGAGCTGGGGCTGCTGTCTGGTGAGCTGGGGCTGTTGTCTGGTGAGCTGGGGCTGTCTGGTGAGCTGGGGCTGTTGTCTGGTGAGCTGGGGCTGTAGTCTGGTGAGCTGGGGCTGTCTGGTGAGCTGGGGTTGTCTGGTGAGCTGGGGCTGTTGTCTGGTGAGCTGGGGCTGTAGTCTGGTGAGCTGGGGCTGTTGTCTGGTGAGCTGGGGCTGTCTGGTGAGCTGGGGCTGTTGTCTGGTGAGCTGGGGCTGTCGTGTGAGCTGGGGCTGCTGTCTGGTGAGCTGGGGCTGTCTGGTGAGCTGGGGCTGTCGTGTGAGCTGGGGCTGCTGTCTGGTGAGCTGGGGCTGTTGTCTGGTGAGCTGGGGCTGTCTGGTGAGCTGGGGCTGTCGTGTGAGCTGGGGCTGTTGTCTGGTGAGCTGGGGCTGTTGTCTGGTGAGCTGGGGCTGTCTGGTGCGCTGGGGCTGTTGTCTGGTGAGCTGGGGCTGTCGTGTGAGCTGGGGCTGTCTGGGGAGCTGGGGCTGTCTGGTGAGCTGGGGCTGTCTGGTGAGCTGGGGCTGTCTGGTGAGCTGGGGCTGTAGTCTGGTGAGCTGGGGCTGTCTGGTGAGCTGGGGCTGTTGTCTGGTGAGCTGGGGCTGTCTGGTGAGCTGGGGCTGTTGTCTGGTGAGCTGGGGCTGTTGTCTGGTGAGCTGGGGCTGTTGTCTGGTGAGCTGGGGCTGTTGTCTGGTGAGCTGGGGCTGTTGTCTGGTGAGCTGGGGCTGTTGTCTGGTGAGCTGGGGCTGTCTGGTGAGCTGGGGCTGTTGTCTGGTGAGCTGGGGCTGTCTGGTGAGCTGGGGCTGTTGTCTGGTGAGCTGGGGCTGTAGTCTGGTGAGCTGGGGCTGTCTGGGGAGCTGGGGCTGTTGTCTGGTGAGCTGGGGCTGTTGTCTGGTGAGCTGGGGCTGTTGTCTGGTGAGCTGGGGCTGTCTGGTGAGCTGGGGCTGGTGTCTGGTGAGCTGGGGCTGTTGTCTGGTGAGCTGGGGCTGTCTGGTGAGCTGGGGCTGTTGTCTGGTGAGCTGGGGCTGCTGTCTGGTGAGCTGGGGCTGTTGTCTGGTGAGCTGGGGCTGTTGTCTGGTGAGCTGGGGCTGTTGTCTGGTGAGCTGGGGCTGTCTGGTGAGCTGGGGCTGTTGTCTGGTGAGCTGGGGCTGTTGTCTGGTGAGCTGGGGCTGTCTGGTGAGCTGGGGCTGTTGTCTGGTGAGCTGGGGCTGTTGTCTGGTGAGCTGGGGCTGTCTGGTGAGCTGGGGCTGTTGTCTGGTGATCTGGGGCTGTTGTCTGGTGAGCTGGGACTGTCTGGTGAGCTGGGGCTGTTGTCTGGTGAGCTGGGGCTGTCGTGTGAGCTGGGGCTGGTGTCTGGTGAGCTGGGGCTGTCTGGTGAGCTGGGGCTGTTGTCTGGTGAGCTGGGGCTGTTGTCTGGTGAGCTGGGGCTGTCTGGTGCGCTGGGGCTGTTGTCTGGTGAGCTGGGGCTGTCGTGTGAGCTGGGGCTGTCTGGGGAGCTGGGGCTGTTGTCTGGTGAGCTGGGACAGTTTGTAGTCAGTGGGAATGTGAGCTGTCACCAGCCGGTGTCTCGGATCAGATGAGGAACGGTGTGTGCATGAAATGAAGTAATTAGAGCTGCTGCTACAGTAAGTGGATCAGGAGGAGTTGGGACATCAAGCCCGCCTGTCTCTGGGGATCTGAGTCGGCAGCTTCTGATTCAACTGGGAGTTTCTTCATTCCAAATCCATGTTCATTTGTCCTCCTCTCCGGCATCCTACCCCTTCCCCTCCTCCACAATCCTTGAAACATCATTTCCCCGAAGGAGACATCTTCTCACGTTGGAGAGGGCTGTGTGGGTCTCTGTCTGCCCGTGCTCTCACAGAATCTTCCAGACACTCACCCGGAGAAAACCCACGCAGGTCACGGGGAGAACGGGCAAACTCCGTACCAACAGCACCCGTAGTCAGGATCGAACCAGCATCTGCAGTCTGAAGACGTGGTCTCAACCTGAAACGTCACCCATTCCTTCTCTGTATAGATGCTGCCTGTTCCGTTGAGTTACTCCAGCAATGTGTGTCTATCTTCTGGGGATGTGAAGGTGTGATCTCACTGATGGTGCTCTTGTGGCAATGTCCTGCTGAAAGACAGCCAATGTCCGCCAGGCCTTGCCTTGGTAGAACACAACTGGCCATGGTTGAGAAGGAATAAATCCTGGGACTTGGCATCTGGAGTAGAAAGATAGCAGGGAGCCTGCAGTGACTGGGTTCAGATGGAATAATAGATCACAGGCAAAGACTGCTGATGTTCACACACATCCTCCTCCCAACTCACGCTGTGCGCTGCAAGACGGACCATGTTCTTGATGTTCTCTCTGCTCTCCAGGCTTCTGGTTGTACCCACCAGCTCTAACCTGATCCAACATCAGTTATTCTTCCTCCATGGAAATCAGGAATGGAGCACCCCTGATAGACAATAGGTGCAGGAGAAGGCCATTCGGCCCTTCGAGCCAGCACTGATCTGCCTATCTCACACCGACCACAGGGTTCTCCAGCCTCTTGCCTCATCTTCCAACAGTCCCTTCATTCAGTTAGGGAACAGAAGGAACTATTTTGCAGATTGTCCATGGATTAACAACTCAGGTTGCTAATCTTCCAACATAATTCGATCCATTCTGCTCCAGCATAACCCCACCATCCGCCCAAAATAAAAGACCAACAGTAGACCCATTGAAGACCTGGTGTACATAAGCACTGTGATAAACAAGAACTCAACGGAGATAGGTTCTGGTTTTGGCTCGAAACGTCGCCTATTTCCTTCGCTCCATAGATGCTGCTGCACCCGCTGAGTTTCTCCAGCATTTTTGTCTACCTTCGATTTTCCAGCATCTGCAGTTCCTTCTTAAACAAAGGTTCTAGGTTGGGTTCAAGATTAGATCCTCTATCCAGATCGAGATGATGCACCAGAACCATCCTACCAACTACTAGAGAGCAGTCCTGAGCTACTCATTGGGGACACTTGGACTATATTTGGTTGTATTCCTCGAGTTTATCTTGCAGTAAATGTTATTCCCATTATTCCCTTTATCCTGTATCTGTACACTGTGGACGGCTCGATTGTAATCATGTATTGTCTTTCCGCTGACTGGATAGCACGCAACAAAAGCTTTTCACTGTACCTCGGTACACGTGACAATAAACTGAACTGAAATGGACAAAACTGACCCCAGTGAAACAGCAACTTACTAAAGGGCCTGTCCCACCAGCATGCAACTCTATGCGATGAGCGCGACCTAACGTGGTTGCTTGAGCCGTCCGGCGTCGCGGGGCCGGTCCCACTTCGATCGCCAGAGCCGTGCGGAATTGTGCGGAGTTCGTCCCGAGTTCGTCCCGACACCGCGCGGGGCTCCGAAAAACTGACTATGTCCAAAAATTCCGGGCAGCATTGGCTTGTCGGCTCGCAGTCGCCTCGACGTTTACACACCGCCCCGACATCGTGCCTCCGTGAACCTATTTGTAGGTGCCTCCGTGACCCTCTATGTGTGTGGCTCCGTGGCCCTGTGTGTGTGTGTGTACCTCTGTGCCCCTATCTGTGTGCCCCTCTCTGTCCTGGCGAACTTACCTTAGACTTCGCTCCAAGTTCGCCTCACTTTGCGTCGCGTTGCGCCATTCACCCGACCTCCGCGCGGCCCCTGCTGCCGGTTTGGTCGCGCTTGCCGCATGCAGGCGCATGCTGGTGGGAACGGCCCTGTACAGGGGCTCATCAGACCTCCGCGCGGCCCCCGCTTCTAGTTTGATTGCGCTCATCGCATAGAGTTGCATGCTTGTAGGACAGGCCCTTTACTAACACTGTGTCCACAAGTCACGTTGTAGCCCCCTCTGTGTGGAAGAAAGGAACTGCGATTTGGCGAGTGGTGCACAGAATTCCCCATTCAATGGACAGACAGACAGGGTGATGCAATGTTTCATTGGCCTGTCACTTTGATCCTCCCGCAATAATCAGAGTAAATCCCACTTCAACTCCAGAAAGAGTATCTTATCTTCCGACCCGAGACACCGCAACCTCGACATTCTGTCGCCAACACTTTCAGGTAACCAACCTTCCCAGTTTGTGTTATAGCTGCCCAATTCCGCTATGAAATCAAGGAACTGCAGATGCTGGAATCTGGAGCGAAGAAACAAAGTGCTGGAGGAACTCAAGGGGTCAGGCAGTATCTGGGGAAGGAATGGGCAGGTGATGTTTCAGGTTGAGGTCTCCAGCAGTTTGTAGACAATAGACAATAGACAATAGTTTGTTATGATGTGACGTCACTTGCCAGTCATAGAGACAGAGAGGCAGTCATACAGTGTGGAAGCTGGCCACTTGGCCCAACTTGCCCACGCCGGTCAACATGTCCCATCTACACTAGCCCCACCTGCCCCCCTGTCCTATCCATGTACCTGTCTGCTTGTTTCCTAAGGGTTGCAATGGTCCCTGCCTCAACTACCTCCTCTGGCAGCTCATTTTATACCAACTGTGACAAACTAACGTGGCTTCTCTCTCCACAGTCGCTGCCTGATCTCCCAAGTACAGGCAATTTATTTTCACATTTCAAGCATCTGCAGTTTTCCTAGTTGCTTGTCAACACATGCTTCAAAGGATCATTGAGTTTTGAAGGTGCAGACATTGCCGTGATTAATACCATCCAAACCCCAGCACACAAATCAAACACTCTCTCTGCCACGCACTCTAATATAATTAACACAGCTGATATGTGGGTGAGGATCACATTCAACCTCGGGGAACACCTGCGTACCGAGGATTAACAATCATCAAATGTCAACCCAATCTCTAAAGAGTAAACAAACATGTTTCTTATCATTTGTTATCCATGAGCAGAAATTGTCACCTCTGGTTATTAAAATAAGAAATGCTGCTGCCACAGTGAGGATGTGCTGGGATTTAGAATCCTGCCCTGGTGTTTATAAAATCTACCGTCGCCACGGTGGCGCAGCGGGTAGAGCTGCTGCCTCACAGCGCCAGAGACCCGGGTTCCATCCTGACTACGGGCGCTGTCTGTACGGAGTTTGCACGTTCTCCCCGTGACCTGCGTGGGTTTTCTCCGGGATCTTCGGTTTCCTCCCACACTCCAAAGACGTGCAGGTTTGTAAATAAGTGTACATTGCCCCTAGTGCGTGCAGTGTACTGTTAATGTGCGGGGATCGCAGGTCGGTGCGGACTCGGTGGGCCGAAGGGCCTGTGTCCATCCTAGATATCTTAAACTGCCAACTCCACTTTAGTGACTCAGTGGGTCAGGCAGCATCTCTGGAGAAAAGGAATAGGTGATCTTTTCGGTCGAAACCCTTCTTCAGAAGTGTCCCGAAACGTCACCCATTCCTTCTCTCCAGAGATACTGCCTGATTCATTGAGTACTCCAGCCTTTTGTGTCTATCTTTGGTGTAAACCAGCACCTGCAGTTCCTTGCTACATACTCCACTGTAGTAACTGGTTAAAAAACTGTTCATGGTCAGAATGATCTCATACAACTCGTCTTTCATGATTGATTATGTTTGTGCCCAAGGGTCTCGACCCAAAACATCACCCATTCCCTCTCTCCAGAGGTGCTGCCTCTCCCGCTGAGTTACTCCGGCACTTTGCATCTATCTTCAAGTTTGGATGTTTGATCTTGCCTTGGGTTGGAGGAGGTAGACTATTGCAGTGGTGTATCGGTGAACGAGTGATCCAGCTAATGATCCCTGGACATGACGTTCCATCTTGGTAGCTGCAGAAATTGTTTCATTAATTAAATAAATCTGGGATAAAAAGTCTTGTCTCAGAAGCCATGATGATAAATAACACCTCCAGGAAAGACGCAAGTACCCGAACAGGCATCGAGGGAGAGAAGTGCAAGATGGATGATTGGGATGAATGTATCCTGGTCGGCATGGGCAAAGTGGGCCGAAGGGCCTGTTTCTGTGATTATTTGTAACCTACTGGACTTACCTGGTCTGGTATATACAGTATATGACAGTAGACAATAGGTGCAGGATTAGGCCATTTGGCCCTTCGAGCCAGCACCGAATGGCTGTTCATCCCCAATCAGTACCCCTGCCTTCTCCCCATATCCCCTGACTCCGCTATTTTTAAGAGCCCTATCTAGCTCTCTCTTTAAAACATCCAGAGAACCAGCCTCCACCGCCCTCTGAGGCAGAGAATTCCACAGACTCACCACTCTCTGTGAGAAAACGTGTTTCCTCGTCTCCGTTCTAAATGGCTTACTCCTTATTCTTAAACCAGAATTCTTATAACTGGCGCTAACCCCAGATCCCAACAAAATGTAATCAGTGTGAAGAAGGGTTCTGACCTGTAAGGCCACCTATTGGAGGCCAATTCACTGGATGTTTTCAAGAGAGAGTTAAGGGCCTGTCCCACTTTCACCACCTAATTCACAACCGTTTTTATTTGTGGACATTTTTCATCAGGCTAGAAAAACGCCCCGACCTGCTTGATGCCACGAGTACCTACGACTAGCAACGCTACCTACCTACGACCTACCTACGACCTCGTGACAACCATGCTGTGAGTATGCGTCAAGGGCAAACTCGGCAGAGAATGTGAATTAGGTCGTGAAAGTGGGACAGGCCCTTTCAGACGTAGCTCTATGTGGATGCAGGGAGAAGGCAGGAATGGGGAACTGATTTTAGCGTGGGGAAATCAGGAATGGGGAACTGATGATCAGCCTGTCTCGAAGGGCCGAATGGCCTACTCCTGCAGCAATTTTCTATGTTTCTATGTTTATCCTTTCTCTCCAGAGATGTTGCCTGACCTCCAGTACTTTGTGCCTCTCTTCGGCATAACATAGAAACATAGAAAAATAGGTGCAGGAGTAGGCCATTCGGCCCTTCGAGCCTGCACCGCCATTCAATGTGATCATGGCTGATCATCCAACTCAGTATCCCGTACCTGCCTTCTCTCCATACCCCCTGATCCCTTTAGCCACAAGAGCCACATCTAACTCCCTCTTGAATATAGCCAATGAACTGGCCTCAATGACCTTCTGTGGCAGAGAATTCCAGAGACCCACCACTCTCTGTGTAAAGAATGTTTTCCTCATCTCGGTCCTAAAGGAATTCCCCCTTATCCTTAGACTGTGACCACTTGTTCTGGACCAGCATCTGCAGTTCCTTCCTACACCAAACTGTGACAGACCTGTGACACTGAGCCACCCGTATGTGATAAATATACCACGACAGAAACATTGAACTATTGGAGGGAGTCATTGCCGGGGCAGGTGGTTGGACTCCTGTGCGTTGAGTATTCTGAGCGTTTGTGTGTCAGTGCAGTGCTAATCTTGCTTGCTGCTTCAACCTGAGTCTGAATGTTTCAGTTGGAGGAGATAAAGCAAAATGATAAATGCAGGTCTGCATCGCACTGATGACATTTCAAAGATGCCTTTCCCAAAATAACCTTCCCTGTGGTGCTGCGATCAGCTCCCAGGGTATTGCCACCCTGAGAGATCAGCGCTACCTGCTGCTGCCTCTCTCTGCTCCATCCTCAGAGCATCATCCAGCCTGCTACTGCTAACTCGCCAACATCTGGGATCCCATCAATCATCGTACGGCAGGGGCAGGAATCCTCTCTGTGGAATGTCTGCTCCACGCTCCTGGAGTTTGCAGTCAGCCGCTGCAAGGGGAAAGACAGTTTGATGCACCGGGATGTGTTTGCCAGATTGATGCCCAGTCACTGATGCAGAGGTCACCCTCAGAAAGGCGGGGATTCAAGCAGATGGAGCAAGAGTATGATTAATGACGCGGCTGGTGGGACTCCAGCAGAGGTTCGGGGGCTAATGGAGAATTCCAATGCAGCACACCGCCACGTCATGTGATAATGTCAAGAGAAGTCACTCTCACCTCCAAAACCAGCTCCTTGGTCCAGCTCCAGGACTGGATGGAGGCAGTGAAGAAGGGTCTCGACCACAAACATCACCCATCCCTTCCCTCCAGAGATGCTGCCTGTCCCGCTGAGTTACTCCAGCATTTTGTGTCCGTCTTTGATGAGTACCTTCAGACAGGTACATGGATAGGATAGGTTTAGAGGGATATGGACCAAATGCAGGCAGGTGGGACTAGTGTAGATGGGACACGTTGGCCGGCATGGTCAACTGGGCCTGTAATTGCTGGAGTTAGGAAGGATGAGGGGGAACCTCATTGAAAATTACCAAGCAGTGATAGAGTGGCTGTGGAGAGGATGTTTCCACTAGTGGGAGAGGCTAGGACTAGAGGTCACATTTTCAGAATTAAAGGATGTTCCTTTAGGAAGGAGATGAGAAACGTAAATAGATTATTGATTAGTGCAGGTGTTGGGGTTAAGGGGAGAAGGCAGGAGAATGGGGTTAGGAAGGAGAGATAGATCAGCCATGATTGAATGGTGGATTAGACTTGATGGGCTGAATGGCCTATTTCTGCTCCTATCACTTAGACATAGACATAGACATAGACAATAGGTGCAGAAGGAGGCCATTCCGCCCTTCGTGCCAGCACCGCCATTCATTGTGGTCATGGCTGATCGTCCCCTATCAATAACCCGTGCCTGCCTTCTCCCCATATCCCTTGACTCCACCAGCCCCTAGAGCTCTATCTAATTCTCTCTTAAATCCATCCAGTGACTTGGCCTCCACTGCCCTCTGTGGCAGGGAATTCCACAAATTCACAACTGAAAAAGTTTTTTCTCACCTTAGTCTTAAATGACCTCCCCTTTATTCTAAGACTGTGGCCCCTGGTTCTGGACTCGCCCAATATTGGGAACATTTTTCTTGCATCTAGCTTGTCCAGTCCTTTTATAATTTGATATGTTTCTATGTCCAATCCTTTTATAATGTTATATGTTTCTACTTGACCTGATGACAACAGTTGTACCTGGTACAGAACCTGAGGGGTAACTTTTTCACACAAAGGGTGGTGGGTGTCTGGAACAAGCTGCCAGAGGAGGTATTTGAGGCTGGTAACATTGCAGCATTTAAGAAACAGTTAGAGAGGTATGTGGATAGAGCAGGTTTGGAGGGATATGGGTTAAACGCAGGCAGGTGGAACTAATGTAGCTGGGACATGTTGGTCGGTGTGGGCAAGTTGGGTTGAAGGGCCTGTTTCCACACTGTGTGACTCTGGCTCTATCTCAATTAAGTTTTCCCTTACACTCCCATGTAACAAAGAAAACGATCGCAGTCTATCCAATCTTTCACCATATTGACTGCCCCCCAGCCCCTGAAACATTCTCGTAAATCACCTTGGTGCCTGCCTGACATCTCTGGAGTGATGTGGTGACCAGAATGTTGCACAGTCCACCATCCTCAGGCTAATCAGCTTGTACACTAATTCAGCATAAAGACCCATTTGGGATAACCATCTTAACATTGTCTACTGACACTGGCTGAGACAAATGCCTTTATGTAAATTTCACAGGATGATTTATTGGTGATGGTGGCAGGTTTAAACTGGCAATGCTCACTGTTAATAGAAACATAAAAACATAGAAAATAGGTGCAGGAGGAGGCCCTTCCAGCCAGCACCGCTATTCATCGTGATCATGGCTGATCGTCCCCCATCAATAACCCATGGCTGCCTTCTCCCCATATCACTTGACTCCACTAGCCCCTAGAGCTCTATCCAACTCTCTCTTAAATTCATCCAGTGATTTGGCCTCCACTGCCCTCTGTGGCAGGGAATTCCATAAATTCACAACTCTCTGAATTTTTGCACCTCAGTCTTAAATGACCACCCCTTTATTCTAAGACTGTGGTCCCTGGTTCTGGACTCGTCCAAGTCCTTTCTTAATTTTATATGTTTCTATAAGATCCCCCCTCATCCTTCTAAACTCCAGTGAATACAAGCCTAGTCTTTTCAATCTTTCCTCATATGACATTCCTGCCATCCCAGGGATCAATCTCGTGAACCTACGCTGCACTGCCTCAATCATAAGGATGTCCTTCCTCAAATTAGGAGACCAAAACTGTACACAATACTCCAGATGTGGTCTCACCAGAACCCTATACAACTGCAGAAGAACCTCTCTACTCCTATACTGAAATCCTCTTGTTATGAAGGCCAACATTCCATTAGCTTTCTTCACTGCCTGCTGTACCTGCACGCCAACTTTCAGTGACCGGTGTACAAGGACGACCAGGTCTCGCTGTACCTCCCCCTTACCTAACCTAATCCCATTGAGATAATAATCTGACCCCTTGTTTTTGCCGCCAAAGTGGATAACCTCACATTTATCTATATTATACTGCATCTGCCACGCATCTGCCCACTCACTCAACCTGTCCAGGTCACCCTGCAACCTCCTAACATCCTCTTCACAGTTCACACTGCCACCCAGCTTTGTGTCATTCGCAAACCTGCTACTGTTGCTCCTAATTCCCTTTTCCAAATCATTAATATATATGGTAAACAATTGTCGCCCCAACACCGAGCCATGCGGCACTCCACTCGCCACTGCCTGCCATTCTGAAAAGGACCCGTTCACTCCTACTCTTTGCTTCCGGTCTGCCAACCAATTTTCTATCCATGTCAACACCCTACCCCCAATAACATGTGCTCTAATTTTAGTCACCAGTCTCCCGTGCAGGACCTTATCAAAGGCTTTCTGAAAGTCTAGATACACTACATCCACTGGCACCCCTTCATTCATTTTACTTGTCACATCCTCAAAAAATTCCAGAAGATTTCAGAAAATTCGTTAATAGACTGGAGTATCTCAGCGGGTCAGGTAACATCTCTGGCGAGAAGGAATGGGTGACGTTTCTGGTTGGAATCCTTCTTTGGACTGCAGTCTGATCCCTGTCTGAAAGAAAGGTTCTGACCCAACATTTCACCCACCCTTTTTCGCCAGAGATGCTGCCTGACCCGCTGAGTTACTCCAGCACTCTGTGAAACGTCACCTGTCCATGTTCTCCACAGATGCTGCCTGACCCGCTGAGTTACTCCAGCACTCTGTGAAACGTCACCTATCCATGTTCTCCACAGATGCTGCCTGACCCGCTGAGTTACTCCAGCACTCTGTGAAACGTCACCTATCCATGTTCTCCACAGATGCTGCCTGACCCGCTGAGTTACTCCAGCACTCTGTGAAATGTCACCTATCCATGTTCTCCACAGATGCTGCCTGACCCGCTGAGTTACTCCAGCGCTCTGTGAAACGTCACCTATCCATGTTCTCCACAGATGCTGCCTGACCCGCTGAGTTACTCCAGCGCTCTGTGAAACGTCACCTATCCATGTTCTCCACAGATGCTGCCTGACCCGCTGAGTTACTCCAGCACTTTGTGTTGATCTTCGGTGCAAACCAGCACCTGCAGTTCCTTCCTACACCCCCCTCTGTAGATCCAAATGCCAATCTCTAGTCTACACACAATGCTCACTGTTGATTGGCTGATGAGTCTTGTTACAGGGCATCACGGTGGCGCAGCGGGTAGAGCTGCTGCCTCACAGCGCCAGAGACTCGGGTTCCATCCTGACCACGAGTGCTGTCTGTGCGGAGTTTGCACGTTGTCCCCATGACCGCGTGGGTTTTCTCCGGGTGCTCCGGTTTCCTCCAAAGACGTACAGGTTGGTAGGTTAATAGACTTTATATAAATGTAAATTGTCCCTAGTGTATAGGATAGTGTTAGTGTGCGGGGATCGCTGGTCGGTGTGGACTCGGTGGGCCGAAGGTTCATGTGTGTATATATTTATACAATGATATATGGACACACTGATCTGTTCTGTAGTCAATGTCTACTATGTTCTTTTGTGCTGAGACAAAGCAAGAATTTCATTGTCCTATCAGGGACACGTGACAATAAACTCTCTTGAATGTTTAATCTTGTTTCTGCGCTGTATCTGTAAACTAAGCTTTGTGTACTGCGCCCACATACGAGAAGTACAGGTTGTATAAGAAGGAACTGCAGATGCTGGAAAAATCGAAGGTAGACAAAAATGCTGGAGAATCTCAGCATCTGAGGCAGCATCTGTGGAGCGAAGGAATAGGTGACGTTTCGGGCCGTGACCTTTCGTCAGACAGAATACAGGCTTGTCAGTTAATTGGCTTTGGTAAGTTGTAAAAACTGTTCCCAGTGTGTGTAGGTTAGTGTATGGGGTGATCGCTGGTCAGTGCGGACTCGATGGGCCAAAGGGCCTGTTTCTGCGCTGTATCTCGGAAGTCTAAAGTGTAAAATATCTCACTCTGGATATGGTGAGGCCATCTGGTGACGTCCCCCTCAGTCTGAAGCGGTGCCCAAACGCACACTCTTCACCACTCTGCCTCACACCGAGACTCTTAGAAAACCTGACCATTGCATTGTGATGATCCTGAAGCCCAGGGCTACAAATAAATGGAGCATTTGATAGTGGAGAACAAACTAATCCATCACGGCACCTCCTGAAGCGAAATCTGGGCGTAAGTCATTCCACGATGCTTTGAAGTGAATCCTGTTTCCAAGAACATCGGCCAGTGTTTCTGCTCTGTCGGATATATGAAGAAAATGTGGAAATTGTTGACGGATTGTTGGCTGGGATCGGCTCCAGCTATCCCACGCAACATCGTGCCAATGAATCAGTCAGGCAAACCTCCAATCAACGTCTAATGTCTCTTCTCCTTCCAGATGCATCCATTGTCAACCTCCCACAGATGTCATCCCATCACCTGCCCTCATTGTACACAGGGTGAGGAGAGGCATACATGTGGAACATGAGACTGGGAGCACAAACAGGTCACCTGCCATCAAAATCATCGCCACCTTCCATCACCATCAGACACATTTCCAGCAGGTCCACTTTCCCAGTCCTATCTCCAAGTCAATGGTCCAATGGTCCAGAGGTGCATTTATTTGTCAAATGGGAGGAGAGCTAACAGTGAAATTCTGTTTCTTACAAACAGTCGTATTGCCATATTCCCCATTAGGAAGTGTAGAGAGGGAGGAGGGGCGTCACGGTGGTGCAGCGGTAGAGTTGCTGCCTTACAACATCAGAGACCCGGGTTCGATCCCGACTACGGGTGCTGTCGGTACGGAGTTTGCACGTTCTCCCCTGTGTTCTGCGTAGGTTTCCTCCGAGATCTCCAGTGTCCTCCCACACTCCAAAGACGTGCAGGTTTGTAGGTTAATTGGTTTGGTGTAAATGTAAATGGTCCCCAGTGTGTGTAGGATAGTGTTAAGGGCCTGTTGAAAACCCAGCGGCGACCAGATAAAGGTACGACTCTTTGGGCGACTGAGGAGACTGCACACGACCATACATGCGTCACGTCTCGACATGTCGCGGGGTGAAGCCTGCATGGTCGTGAGTAGTCGAGCAAAGAGTTGGACCTATTTCTGGTCACCGCTGGACTTTTCCTGCTGCGACTAATGACGGGTGCCGGCAATCACCGAAACATTTGGGTAAGTGTGACAGGCCCTTTAGTGTGCTGGGATAACTGGTCGGTGTGGACTCAGTGGGCCAAAGGGCCTGTTCCTGCGCTGTGTCTCTAAAGTGAACTAAACTCAGTCTACTGAGTGCACATACAAGAGGCAACATATTTTGGCACAATTTCCAAAGTGTAGGTTCTAGTTTTTCAGCAGCGCCCGTACCATTTTTTACTTTGACCTTCCTAATCTCCTGCATAATCATGTATCTGTACAGTGTGGACGGCTTGATTGTAGTCATGTATTGTCTTTCCACTGACTGGTTAGCACGCAACTAAATCTCTTCACTGTACCTCGGTACACGGGACAATAAACTGAGCTGAAACAGACGCAAGGCAGCGGTTTGCAGGGTGGTGCGAGTATCCAGAATGACAAACACAATCACTGCAGGTTTCATCTGATGACTATTAACAGGTTACACTGCAACTCTTTGGCAAACTTTGAACTGTGGACTGATTAGCCCTTTGTACAATAATCGCTAAACATTCATTCAATTAATGACGATGATTAGACATCTGGGCAACCAGCACTTTCGGCAAGAAGCTGTCAGAGTGTTTTACACAAGGAGTCAGGTTGACGGAGGAGAATGGGGCCCGCAGGAGGGAGGGAGGGAGGGAGAGAGGGAGGAAGGAGAGAGAGAGGGGATGGAGAGGGGGAGGGAGGAAGAGGAGGGGGAAGAGGGGGAGGGGAGGGGGAGGGGGAGGAGTTGAAGAGGGAGAGGGGAGGGGAGGGAGGTAGGGAGGGATGGAGGGGGGAGGGGGAGGGGGAGGCAGAGAGGGAGGGAGAGGGGAGGGGGGAGGGGGAGGGAGTGGGGGAGGCAGTGAGGGAGGGAGAGGGGAGGGGGGGGAGGGGGAGGGTGAGGGGGAGGGTGAGGGGGAGGCAGAGAGGGAGGGAGAGGAGCATCTCAGGGAGGGGAGAAGCGTTGGAACTGGGGCTGATGTGGAGTCTGGCCAATCTCGGCAAAGTCACTCCTCCCTGAGCTGATGGCAAGTTCACGCTGAGACACAAAACGTGTGTAGGAAGGAACTGCAGATGCTGGTTTACACCAAAGATAGACACAAAATGCAGGAGTAACTCAGTGGGACAGGCAGCATCTCTGGAGAGAAGGAATTAGTGACGTTACTCCAGTATTTTGTTTTTACACCTAGAGTACACACCCTGGGCCAGAGGGAGAGGGTGGGGGTGCCGCTCCAGGGAGTGTGCCGCTGGTTCCGGTACAAAGTTGACACCAATTTGTCAAACATTGAGGAACTAAAGAGCCTATGTTGTTGGTAAAAAAACATTTATCCCGTTAATTTTTAAAATCTTGATGATGAGATTTGAAATGACAGGTTCCCCGTGGAAACAAATTGAATAATTAGCGGACTGCCAGATGAAGAGTGACTAATGCAATTCATTACTTCCTTTCTTAGTGCTGACATTGAAACAGGCCATTCAGCCCATCAATGCCATTCTACCTGAATCCCATGGATAACTGTTCCTTGTTGAGGAGCAAGGAGGTCCTACTGCAGTTGTACAGGGCCCTGGTGAGACCGCACCTGGAGTATTGTGTGCAGTTTTGGTCTTCCAATTTGAGGAAGGACATTCTTGCAGCGTAGGTTCACCAGGTTAATTCCCGGGATGGCGGGACTGTCATATGGTGAAAGAATGGGTCAACTGGGCTTGTATTCACTGGAATTTCGAAGGATGAGAGGATATCTTATAGAAACATATAAAATTCTTAAGGGATTGGACAGGAAATGCAGGGAAAATGTTCCCGATGTTGGGGGAGTCCAGAACCAGGGGTCACAGTTTAAGAATAAGGGGTAGACCATTTGGGACAGAAATGAGGGAATTTTTCACCCAGAGAATTGTGCATCTGTGGAATTCTCTGCCACAGAAGGCAGTGGAGGCCAATTCACTGGACGTTTTCAAGAGAGAGTTAGATTTAGCTCTTGGGGCTAACGGAATCAAGGGATATGGGGAGAAAGCAGGAATGGGATACTGATTGTGGACGATCAGCCGTGATCATATTGAATGGCAGTGCTGGCTGGAAGGGCTGAATGGCCTATTCCTGCACATATTGACTATGTTACTAAGTTTCCCACCAACATGTCCAGCTGCGTTACTTCCTCGCTACAGCGGTGTGGATGTCGTGATGTTCTCCCAATGCTGGATGGAGTCATCAAGTCATATAGCACAGAAACAGGCCCTTCGGCCCAACTTGCCCATGCCGACCAACATGCCCCATCTACACCATTCCCCTACACGTCACAGGACAATCAGACAAACTTCTGTCCAAATAAAAGCTTGTTCTCCACAGCCTGTGGCATCCATGTGTTGGAAGGAACTGCAGATGCTGGTTTAAATCGAAGGTAGACACAAAAAGCTGGAGTAACTCAGCGGGTCAGGCAGCATCTCTGGAGAGAAGGAATGGGTGACGTTTCGGGTCTGAAGAAGGGTCTTAACCCGAAACGTTCCTTCTTTCCAGAGATGCTTCTTCAGAGTGAGAGTCAGAGTAAGAGTCAGGGGAGAGGAAGACACAGAGATAAGGAAGGGTAAGGTGTTGAGTTGAGATATCAAAGGGGATGAAGTTCAAGGAACATGTAGAATAAATCTCGACCTGAAATGTAAGACTAAAGACCCCGTCTGAAGAAGGGTCTTGACCCGAAACGTCACCCATTCCTTCTCTCCAGAGATGCTGCACTGTCCCGCTGAGTTACTCCAGATTTTTGTGTCTATCTTTGCATTCAGTAAACACCCGACCCATCCCAAGGTTATAATGAATGATTCATACAATGCAGGTAATGAATGATGGAAGAGCTATGAGGCGTCTGCAACTAATTAGCAGCTGCTGCCGACTCTCTGGTGTGATGTCAACCTGACGTCACTCCCAGGCAGCTGAGGACCAAGCCACCGAATCCTGGACAACGTGAGAGAGAGTGGGAGAGAGTGGGAGACAGGGAGGGTACTGGAGATTCAGCATGTTCTGGGTATGTGGCACATGTCCTTTAACAGTGATCACGGGACATACAACAGTACAGCACAAGAACAGGCCCTTCGGCCCACAATGTCTGTGCCGAACATCAAGCCAAGCCCGTAGATAGACCCAAAGTGCTGGAGTAACTCAGTGGGTCAGGCAGCATCTCTGGAGGAAAGGAATGGGTGACGTTTCGGGTCAGAACCCTTCTTCAGACTCTGTCTGGCAGCTTCAGACTTGGCACCTTCTGCCAAGCTCATCAAGCTTGGCACCTTCTGCCAAGCTCATCTACCTGCCCATAACCCATATCCTTCCATTCCCTGCATATCCATGTTCCTATCCAAAAGCCTCTTAAACACTATTATCGTATCTTCCTCCACCACCCCCCCCCAGCCGCACGTTCCAGGCACCCACCCGCCCTCTGTGTAAAAAGCTTCATAGGTTCTAGGAGTAGAGTTGGGCCTTTTGGCCCATCGAGTCTACTCCACCATTCAATCATGGCTGATCGATCTTTCAACTCCATTCTCCTGCCTTCTCCCTTTAATCTACCAATCAATTTCAACTTGCCCGGTACATCTCCTTTAAACTTTGCCCCTCTCACCTTAAAACTATACCCTCTGGCCTTTGCTTTTTTTCATTCTGGGAAAAAGGTTCTGACTGTCTACCATATCTATGCCCCTCATCATTTTATACACAATGGGAGATTTTGACAGTGGAACGCCGGACATGAGATCATAATAGATAGGAGTAGAATTAGGCCATTCGGCCCATCAAGTCTACTCCACCATTCAATCATGGCTGATCTATCTCTCCCTCCTAACCCCATTCTCCTGCCTTCTCCCCATAACCCTATAACATTTGGAAAGTGGTGAAATCATTGGACAAAGTCAGCATGGATTTACGAAAGGTAAATCATGTCTGACGAATCTTGTGGAATTTTTCGAGGATGTAACTAGTAGCGTGGATGGGGGAGAACCAGTGGATGTGCTGTATCTGGACTTCCAGAAGGCTTTCGACAAGGTCCCACATAAGCGATTAGTATATAAACTTAAAGCATATGGCATTGGGGGTTCAGTATTGATGTGGATAGAGAACTGGCTGGCAAACAGGAAGCAAAGAGTAGGAGTTAACGGGTCGTTTTCACAATGGCAGGCAGTGACTAGTGGGGCACCGCAAGGCTCAGTGCTGGGACCCCAGCTATTTACAATATACATAAATGATCTGGATGAGGGAATTGAAGGCAATATCTCCAAGTTTGCGGATGACACTAAGCTGGGGGGTAGTGTTAGCTGTGAGGAGGATGCTAGGAGACTGCAAGGTGACTTGGATAGGCTGGGTGAGTGGGCAAATGTTTGGCAGATGCAGTATAATGTGGATAAATGTGAGGTTATCCACTTTGGTGGCAAAAATAGGAAAACCGACTACTATCTAAATGGTGGCCGATTAGGAAAAGGGGAGATGCAGCGCGACCTGGGTGTCATGGTACACCAGTCATTGAAAGTAGGCATGCAGGTACAACAGGCAGTGAAGAAAGCCAATGGTATGTTAGCTTTCATAGCAAAAGGATTTGAGTATAGGAGCAGGGAGGTTCTACTGCAGGTGTACAGGGTCTTGGTGAGCCACACCTGGAGTATTGCGTACAGTTCTGGTCTCCAAATCTGAGGAAGGACATTATTGCCATAGAGGGAGTGCAGCGAAGGTTCACCAGACTGATTCCTGGGATGTCAGGACTGTCTTATGAACAAAGACTGCATAGACTCGGTTTATACTCTCTAGAATTTAGGAGATTGAGAGGGGATCTTATAGAAACTTACAAGATTCTTAAGGGGTTGGACAGGCTAGATGCAGGAAGATTGTTCCCGATGTTGGGGAGGTCCAGGACAAGGGGTCACAGCTTAAGGATAAGGGGGAAATCCTTTAGGACCGAGATGAGAAGGAATTTTTTCACACAGAGAGTGGTGGGTCTCTGGAATTCTCTGCCACAGAGGGTAGTTGAGGCCAGTTCATTGGATATATTTAAGAGGGAGTTAGATGTGGCCCTTGTGGCTAAGGGGATCAGAGGGTATGGAGAGAAGGCAGGTACGGGATACTGAGTTGGATGATCAGCCATGATCATATTGAATGGCAGTGCAGGCTCGAAGGGCCGAATGGCCTATTCCTGCACCTAATTTCTATGTTTCTATGTTTCTATGTTTCTATGTCACCCCTGACACCCGTACTGATCAAAAATCTATCTATCTCTGCCTTGAAAATATCCACTGACTTGGCCTCCCCAGCTGTCTGTGGCAAAGAATTCCACAGATTCACCACCCTCCAACTAAAGGGGAGGTCATTTAAGGCTGAGGGGAGAAAAAACTTTTTCACTCAGAGAGTTGTGAATTTGTGGAATTCCCTGCCACAGAGGGCAGTGGAGGCCAAGTCACTGGATGGATTTAAGAGAGAGTTAGATAGAGCTCTAGGGGCTAGTGGAATCAAGGATTATGGGGAGAAGGCAGGCACGGGTTATTGATGGGGGATGATCAGCCATGATCACAATGAATGGCAGTGCTGGCTTGAAGGGCGGAATGGCCTCCTCCTGCACCTATTTTCTATGTTTCTATGTTAAAGAAATTCTTCCTCATCTCCTTCCTAAAAGAGTTCTGAGGCTGTGCCCACTGGTCCTAGACTCTCCCACCAGTCTCCACATCCACTCCACATCCAAGACATGTTCAGGACCTGTCTGCTGGAATAGCTAAACCATTCCCTGGTTTGAATTACAGATTGTTGCAGGAACCGCTGTCTCCTGTCGCTCATTGCAATCTGTAGATTGTGCTTAAACACTGAAGCTGCTGTTTGCTCCTCACTGCCTGTCTATCATCCTTGTTTAATGGCAACCCGTCATCTCCAAAAGATTTTCAGCAATTGCTCTCAAATAACAATCTGACTCTTATGTTTTGAAAAGAACATAATCAGTGTGATTTCACAATTGCCAACAACCCTTTCAAAATCATTACCTCCGCTGTTCATTCCAATTGATCTAAACACGCGGTTAATCCAGATTAAAAAGCCAAATGCAAACAATTCAGACTCGAGAGTCATAGAGTGGTACAGCATGAAAACAGGCCCTTCGGCCCAACTTGTCTACGATGACCAACATATCCCATCTACACTAGTCCCACCTACCTGCATTTGGCCCATATCTCTCTCTCAACCTGTCCTATCCATGTACCTGTCCAAATGTTTCTTAAACGTTGCCCCTCTGGTTCCTATTAAATCTTTCCCCCCTCACCTTAAACCTATGTCCAATGGTTCTAGATAGTTCCCCAACTCTGCGCAGGAGACTCTGTGTGTCTATCTGTTTAGTTTAGAGATATAGCATGGAAACAGGCCTTGTGGCCCACCGAATCCGCGCTGACCAGCGATCCCCGCACACTAGTTCTATACTACACACACTAGGGACAATTTACAATTTTTACCTACAAACCTGTACCTCTTTGGATTGTGGGAGGAAACCAGAGCACCTGGAGAAAACCCACGCAGGTCACGGGGAGAACATACAAACTCCATATGGGCAACATCTGTAGTTAGAGAAGGATCTTGACCCAAAACGTCACCCATTCCTTCTCTCCAGAGATGTTGCCTGTCCTGCTGAGTTACTCCAGCATTTTAGTGTCAATCTTCAGGATCAAACCTGGTTCTCTACTGCTGCGCCATCGTGGTTTAGAGAGATCTCTGAAATTGGGAGCAAGGTGAGGCAGAGGTGGGGGACAGGGGGAGGGGGTGGGGGGTGTGTGGGGGTGTGGTGGAGGGGGGGGGGGAGGGGGAGAGGTGGAGGGGTAATGACACTTGGCGAGATGGCTAGTTTGGCTCTCTGTTGAAATGAGATCCTTCGTGGCATAGAGTCACCAAATGCAACACCAAGGTCTGGAGCCAAGGGTCACAAATGAGGACTGGAATAGCGAGCATGTGACCTCTCACTGCCAGCTCATCTCTCATCTCCCAGACAACAAGTATAATCACCAGACCCAGCAGAACACACAATGACATGACAGGAAGACAAGACAACATTTCATCGCTCATCCTTATTACACATTAACAGCACCTTAGATAATGTCAGCAAATCCTCAACACAGGTTTATTGTTGCTTACTCACAGATGTACTAGAATTCTCAATTATTATAATGTGTTTACAGCTCTTTGTTAAATAGATTTTAATTCATGGCAATGCCCCAATACATTTGAGCATCTGTTAATTTTTGTTTTAATGGTTTTGTTGTCGAACATTTGGAGAGAGTTGACAGTGACTTAAATATCACTGAGGCCAGGTGGAACGGCACCTGAACCCACGACACACTGGTCAACCTGAGGAGCACCTTCAGCAACAGGCTGGTTCCACCAAGATGCAGCACGGAACGCCACAGGAGATCCTTCTTCCCTGTGGCTATCAAACTGTACAACTCCTCCCCCTTGTGTCGAGGGGTAGACTGAGACTGACTCCCTCCCCCCCCCCCCCCCCCCCACACAAAATCTTTGCATATCGCCAACTTTTCCACTCATCACTTTAATTTCATGTTTCATGCATCTTGTTGTGTTGTGACTGTTGGCCAATCAATTTCCCTCCTGGGATCAATACAGTGCGATTGTATCGTATGGTATCGTATGTTCTAGGGGGTGGGAGATTGCAACCTTCACGTGGTCCACCCTGTTTCGACGAATGCAATCAACCCAGCGTGCACAAACGACAGATCAAACAGAACAAGTTGTCTTTCAACTTTAGGCTGTGCACGCCACACACAACAAGAAGAAGTATGTTCTATGTTCCATGGTCCCTATTCTACAATAACGCATCAAAGTTACAACCCCCCACCTCCACCCTGCGCCAGTTCCCCCTTTTCTCCTCACCCCTCCCTCACGGCAGCCCCCCCCCCCCCGCGCCGGGCCCTCTGTTGTGCATCGCTACGACTGTAACAACACTACACTCGGGCCTTCACCTCACTGGCAGCGCTGAGATTGTTGCTGTCCTGATGTTGCCTTTATGACCCTTGGACTCTTGAAGAACCGAAGGTAGACACAGAGTAACGCTGGAGTAACTCAGCGGGTCAGGCAGCATCTGTGGAGAACATGGATAGGTGACGTTTCACAGAGTGCTGGAGTAACTCAGCGGGTCAGGCAGCATCTGTGGAGAACATGGATAGGTGACGTTTCACAGAGTGCTGGAGTAACTCAGCGGGTCAGGCAGCATCTGTGGAGAGAAGGAGGAGGTAACGTTTCGGCTCGAGACCTTTCTTCAGACTGAGGGGGAAACGAGAGATATAGACGGTGATGTAGAGAGATTTAGAACAAATGAATGAAAGATTTGCAAACAAGTAATGAAAATAAAGGAAACAGGCCATTGTTAGTTTTGGTCCTGGTGAAAACTAGTCCAGACTCTCAAAGGTGAAGTCTCATTGCCTGCAACTCGTTCTCACCTCGGTTAGCACGTAACAAAAGCTTTTCACTGCACCTCGGGACAGAAATACATTCAAATGTAAGTACAATGCAGAGAGCACAGGAGAAGGTACAGAGTGCAGAATATAGTTCTCAGCATTATAGCGCATCAAAGATAGACACAAATTGCTGAAGGTAGCAGCGTTCTTGAGGGTGGGTCAGGCTGAGGGGGGCAACACAGGACAGACCAGAGCTGAAGCCGGGACCCCCACACCTCCGCAGTGGGGGTCAGACACACTATGGTACCTCAGCCTGACCTCCCGTTCACACCAGCTCCCGGGCAAGGGATGGAACTGTCCCTGCTCACCGCTCCGTGCCCACTGGCTGTTGATATTCATTAACTTCACAGAATGAGCAGCGACAAGCCTTGCCTGAGTGCTGCTATTTTTGGATTAAATGTCATTTGGACAAAGGATTAGAGACTGAAGAAACGCAGTCCACTGTCCATGAATGTGTCTCTCACAGTCTGATTTAACAAGAGGCCCAGCGATGATAAGCTGGTGTAACCAAACTCACCCCTCTATAGAAACATAAATACATAGATAAACAGGTGCAGGAGTAGGCCATTCAGCCCTTCAAACCAGCACCGCCATTCAATATGATAATGGCTGATCATCTAACATTGGTAGTTACACAAAAAGCTGGAGAAACTCAGCGGGTGCAGCAGCATCTAAGGAGCGAAGGAGATAGGCGACGTTTCGGGTCGAGACCCTTCTTCTTATCTAACATTGGTACCCCGTTCCTGCTTTTTCGCCCATATCCCTTGATTCCTTCAGCCCTAAACTGTACCCCACAACAATTAACCAACCATAGAAGATGATCATCCCTGATCTGAAGATATACACAAAAAGCTGGAGTAACTCAGTGGGGACGGGCAGCATCTCTGGAGAGAAGGAACTGGTGACGTTTCAGGTTGAGACCCTTCTTCAGACCTGAAACATCACCCATTCCTTCTCTCCAGAGATGCTGCCCGTCCCGCTGAGTTACTCCAGCTTTCCGCGTCTATCTTCGGTTTAAACCAGCGTCTGCAGTTCCATCCCACACATAATCTAACATGTGGTAAGGATTTAAGAGAGAGTTAGATAGAGCTCTAGGGGCTGGTGGAGTCGAGGGATATGGGGAGAAGGCAGGCACGGGTTATTGATAGCGGACGATCAGCCATGATCACAATGAATGGCGGTGCTGGCTCGAAGGGCCGAATGGCCTCCTCCTGCACCTATTGTCTATAATTCCTACTCCTCATGGGCATACCTGGGAGAGTGGGTTGAGTCTAGTTTAGTTTAGAGATACAGTGTATAGCAATGTTACAAAATTTTGAGATTTTAAAAATCAAGTCTGCAATTTATCCCATTTGATAAAGCATAAAAAGAAGTTTAATTTGACACCTAATTTACTTTCATATCTTCAGTATTAAGAAAGTTATGGCCATTTTCATACTCGGAAATGAGCATCTTGCTCCCCATTGCCTTTCAATTGACTTAACTCAAAAGCTGTGATCTGGAAAAGTTAAAAGCCCATAACTTTATTAAAAATTAAGAGAACTCAATGAAATTTTCAGTTATTATAGATTGAAGCATTCTGAAACAAATATTAAACAATCTTACTTGGATTACCTGAAATTAAAGTATATAATTAGTTAGTTATCTAATTGTAGCTAATTACAAAATTCAATGAGTAGATCTAAACATCTATCCATTTCTTAAGAAAAGATAAACTTTTTTTTAATTGCCTAAGTGTCCAAATAACATTCACACAATAATCCACAATATAACATAATTTTTAAATCTCATTTTCATGAATTTCTGGGCCAAATGGAAGGATTTTAGTGTTTAATGCCTGTAAATAAATGGCCATTTAAATCAACTAGCGAGTGGGTTTTAGTGGAATGCGGTGGATTGGAACGTTGCGGTTAGCGGTGAAGTCGGGGGGGAAAATACTGGGGGTTCATACATTTTTTGGGGACCCCATTTCGCAACATTAAAATATTATTAATGCCTCCCAAAAAACCAACTTTTAATAAAAAAATAAAGTATTTACCTTTTTTTCTCCCCTACGGAAAATGCTTCCGGTGGTCTGCGGTCACGGCTTTTGAAGGTGATTTTTAAATTACTCTAGTTAACAAATAACTTAGAGTAATTTAAAAATACCTTAATGGATGAAATGTCGGAGCGATTTTTCTTCCGCAATTAAATCGCCCGACATTCATCGATTATCCTGGTCTGGTGAAAATCGGCACTTTAAGCCCGCCCCCCTCTGCAAGGCGCTAAAGTCGCGCACACGGGGAGCGGCAGAAGTGCAGCGCCGCTAAAGGTAAGTTTTGTAACATACCTACAGTGTAGAAACAGGCCCTTGGCTGATCTATCTCTCTCTCCTAACCTCATTCTCCTGCCTTCACCCCATAACCCCTGACACCGGTAATAATCAGGAATCTATCTATCTCTGCCTTAAAAATATCCACTGACTTGTGGCTCCCACAACTTTCTGTGGGAAAGAATTCCACAGATTCACCACCCTCTGACTAAAGAAATTCCTCCTCATCTCCTTCGTAAAAGAACGTCCTTTAATTCTGAGGCTGTGGCCTCTAGTTCTAAACTCTCCGACTAATGGAAACATCCTCTCCACATCCACTCTATCCAGGCCTTTCACTATTCTGTACGTTTCAATGAGGACCCCCCTCATCCTTCTGAACGCATGGTGACAGCGGTGCCTCTAACCATGTGGGCCGTTACATGGTGAGGTTCTGGGTGGTCGGTGCGAGGGGTTAAGCAGGCGTTAAAGCCTTGGCTTCAATTCCACGTCTCACATCTACTTCCCAAAGCAGAGCATCGCTGCCCTTGTGCCTGGAATAACAGATGCAAACACTGGTGCCTGGGCTGAATGCCAATGAGGGCTGTCTAATAAAGGCCCTGTCCCACTTAGGAGACCGCTGGTGACCCTGCCCGCCACGCAAAACAAAATCAAGGTTGAGGTGACCTGCAACCTTCTATCACCTCCCACGCACATGTTGAAAACCTTCCTCAACTGTGATGAAAACCGGCTTCGACTAAACCTGCGACAAAAACATTATCAATGTTTATAACGGCAACCTATTTTTAGTCGAGGCTGGTTTTAACCATGATGAAAAAATAGCAGCAACCTCGATGAAGCCTCGACCGCGCGGAAGCCACTTTCCACCATTAGGGAGAGTGACCAAAACCTCCGGTGACCTCATGGAAACCTTGGGTGGCGGGCAAGGTGACCAGACGTTGCTGTTTTGGTCTCCCAAGTGGGACAGGGGCTTGTCCACAGTCGCAGATACTACGCAGTAGAAACCGCACGCCGCTCCTCACTGGGGTTAACTTTCACTTGTAGAGACTCAGCGGTTTTGTGTGCTTGTCAGCTGTATGTTTGAACATGATGTAGCTATTACCAGGCTTTTTATTAGCTACAGCACAACCTGGGTAAATGCATCAGCTCTAATTGGCAGCAACATGCAAAGTAGCTCTGAGCTGCTGACAGCCTCAGCCATTACACTGAAGCCTCTCGCTGCCCGCCAACAGCTCATAAACTGGCGGAACGGCGGTAGAGTTGCCGCGCCGGACACCCGGGTTCCATCCCGACCTCGGGTGCTGTCTGTATGGAGTTTGCACGATCTCCCCGTGACCTGCGTGGGTTTTAGAAACATAGAAACATAGAAAATAGGTGCAGGAGTAGAGGCCATTCGGCTCTTCGAGCCTGCACCTCCATTCAATATGATCATGGATGATCATCCAACTCATTATCCTGTACCTGCCTTCTCTCCATACCCACTGATCCCTTTAGCCACAAGTGCTACATCTAACGCCCTCTTAAATATAGCCAATGAACTGGCCTCAACTACCTTCTGTGGCAGAGAATTCCACAGATCCACCACTCTCTGTGTGAAAAATATTTTTCTCATCTCGGTCCTAAAAGACTTCCCCCTTATCCTTAAACTGTGACCCCTTGTTTTCTCCAAGAACTGTTTTCTCCGAGATCTTCGGTTTCCTCCCACACTCCAAAGACCTACAGGTTTATAGGTAATTGTGAAAATTATGTGCGGGGGTCGATGGTCGGTGCGGACCCAGTGGGCCGAAGGGCCTGTTTCCGCGCTGTAACTCAAAAAACTACGTTGTAGGAGCAGGATTAGGCCATTCGGCCCATCGTCTGCTCACTGTAACATTGAGTTTAAGAAGTTTTAGGGAGAGTACAGAGGAGATTTACTGGAATGATGCCTGGGTTCCAGCAACTAAGTTACAGAGAAAGGTTGAACAAGTTAGGTCTTTATTCTTTGGAGCGCAGAAGGTTAAGGGGGGACTTGATTGAGGTCTTTAAAATGGTGAAAGGGATAGACAGAGTTGACGTGGATAAGCTTTTCCCATTGAGGGTAGGGAAGATTCAAACAAGAGGGCATGACATGAGAATTAAGGGACAGAAGTTTAGGGGTAACATGAGGGCGAACTTCTTTACTCAGAGAGTGGTGGCTGTGTGGAATGATCTTCCAGCAGAAGTGGTGGAGGCAGGATCGATTTTAACATTTAAAAGTAAAGTGGATAGGTGTATGGACGGGAAGGGAATAGAGGGGTATGGTCTGAGTGCAGGTAGATGGGACTAGGGGGAAATAAATGGTTGGCATGGACTGGAAGGGCTGAGATGGCCTGTTTCCGTGCTGTAATTGTTATATGGTTATAAGGAACTGCAGTTGCTGGAAAATCGAAGGTACACAAAAATGCTGGAGAAAGTCAGTGGGTGCAGCAGCATCTATGGAGCTAAGGAAATAGGCAACGTTTCAGGTCTGAAGAAGGGATTCGGCCCGAAACGTTGCCTATTTCCTTCGCTCCATAGATGCTTCACCCGCTGAATTTCCCCAGCATTTTTGTGTACCCGCTGTAACATTGACATGGTTGGGTCGATCGGTAAAATGAAAACCCTTTTGCTTTTCATAAGAGAGAGCATAGACCAGAGAACATAAAACATACATAGAACCTAGAGCCCAGCAGTCTGTTCCTGTTCTTGTACAGCACAGGGACAGGCCCTTCGGCCCACAATATCCGTGCTGAACATGACGCCAAGCTAAACTAATATCCTCTGCCTGCACCTGATCTACCTCCCTCCGATCCCTGCACATCCATCCACCCATCTAGAAGCCTTTTAAATCTGTGGAATCTCCACATTTCAGGCACCTCCGATAAACAGCCTTTCTTTGCTGATAGATCCTCCAGAATAAAAGATGCACGTTATATATTTGCTTTCAACACAAGTCCATTAGCTTAAAGTCAACAAGTGCACCATTTCCCTTTGAAGTGATTTATGGCGAGGTGCCTCTGGGGCTGCTCTGCCTTAAGGGGAGGCAGTAACAAGAACCAAAGAACATTTTTAATGAGCTGGTCTGTTTGGACAAACGCTGAAGCCTTGGACAGAGGCCCCTGCTCCAGTGATCTCTGCATCTCCCTGGGCTTTCTAGTGGCAAGGGCCATTTCTCACTTCAAGTCATTTTCCCAGTGCACCTGTTAATTATCTCCTAGAGTGTGTGCTCACAGGTGTGTGGGAGCAGGAGGTGATGCTGGACAACACAGTGCAAGGTGAGTAGGAAGGAACTGCAGATGCTGGTTTAAACCAAAGACAGACACAACAAGCTGGAGTAACTCAGAGGGACAGGCAGCATCTTTGGAGAGAAGGGATGGGCGACGTTTCTGGTCGAACCCCTTCTTCAGACTGCAAGGAGAGGTTTATTCTTCCTGCTGAGTTGCAGCTAAGACTCCTCAGAATAACGCCTGACCTCCACTTGACCTCTCCTGCTGATGGGCGACTTCTTGGGTCGAGACCCTTCTTCAGACTCTTTCCGGACGGGACACTTTAGTTTAGTTTAGTTTGGAGATACAGCGCGGAAACAAGCCCTTGGGCCCGAGTCCGTGCCGACCAGCGATCCCCGCACACTAACTAACACACACTATCCTACACACACCAGGGACACTTTTACATTTACACCAAGCCAATTAACCTACACACCTGTACGTCTTTGGAGTGTGGGAGGACATTGAAGATTCCCCTCGGAGAATTGAATTGAATTGAATTGAATTGAATTGCCTTTATTGTCATTCAGACCTTTTGGTCTGAACGAAATTTCGTGCCTGCAGTCATACATATATTAACAGTAACAAAACCACACAATAAACACAAATTTAACATCCACCACAGTGAGTTCACCAAACACCTCCTCACTGTGATGGAAGGCAAAAGTCTTGGAGTCGCTGTCTTCATCCCTCCTTGTTCTCCCTCTGCGCTGAGGAGATCCAGGCCTCCGATGCTGCCGTCCACCAGGCCCGCGGCCGAGCCTCCGAAACCGGGCCGGAACGCTGGAACACCGGAACACCGCCACAGGGCCCGCTGCCGGAACGCTGGAGCACCGCAGCCCCGAAAGCCAGCTCACCGCTGGAACTCCGAAAGCCGTGCCGCCGCTGCTAGAAGCTGGAGGCCGCCAGCTCCGCCATTAGGGCCTCAGCACAGATGGAGACAGTGACGGGGGACACGACACGATAAGTCGCATCCCCCCGAAGGGAGAGACTAAAACCCTGTTTCTCCCACACACACACACACACACACACACACACACACACACACACAGACACACACACACAGACACACACACACACACACACACAGACAGACACACACACACACACACACACACAGACACACACACACAGACACACACACACACACACACACACACACACACACACAGACACACAGACACACAGACACACACACACACACACACATACACACAGACACACACACACAGACACACACACACACAGACACACACACACACACAGACACACACACACACACACACACACACACACACACACACACACACACACAGACACACACACACACACACACAGACAGACACACACACACACACACACACACACAGACACACACACACAGACACACAGACACACACACACACACACAGACACACACACACACACACACACACACATACACACACACACACACACACACACACACACACACACACACACACACACCCTAATAAACCAAAATAATTACTAAAAACAGACACGAAGACAAAAATAAAATAAAAAACAGACAGACTGCTTCCAGTCAGAAAACCCGTGCAGGTGACGGGGAGAACGTGCAAACTCCGTACAGACAGCACCCGTAGTCGGGATCGAACCCGGGCCTCTGGTGCTGTGAGGCAGCAACTCTACCACCCACCAATGTTGGGCTGGGGAACTGGAGCAAGGAAGCTGTTCGCGTTGGGAGATGAAGTTGCAGAGAAGGCATGCAGACTAATTAATGATCTTTGGTCGCTTTGAGTTCTGCAGATTCTTCACAAGTCTGAGTTTTGCTGAATGGTCAAAAGCCACAAGCTCGCACCATTCGCTGCCCTTTCTTCCCACACTCCACAATGAATCACTTGTCAAATGAGCATTTCTCACAAGAAGCATTTTTTTAATTAAGTCGACCTAATGTGCTGGACTTTCACCCTGAAAGTAACAAATCAAACCACTGTGTACAAAATGTCGGCACTTGTGAAGCACGTTACTATTGAGTCCAACTCCGCCATCAACTCCATCCTGATTTGACACGAGCCATCACCTTATGCACTATTGCAACGCTTAAGAAATGTTTAGACAGATACATGGATAGGACAGGTTTAGAGGGATATGGGCCAAACACGGGCAGGTGGGATTAGTGTAGATGGGACATGTTGGCTGGTGTGGGCAAGTTGGGCCGAAGGGCCTGTTTCCACACTGTATCACTCTGTGATTCTATCAACTCTTCCACAGCTAACTACTCTGTATCTTCTGAAGAAGTACCTTCTGGGTCTGAAGAAGGGTCTCGACCCGAAACGTTGCTTATCTCCTTCGCTCCTTAGATGCTGCTGCACCCGCTGAGTTTCTCCAGCTTTTTGTGTGACCCTCGATTCTCCAGCATCTGCAGTTCCTTCTTTAACCCTCTGTACCTTCTGCCTGGTTGTAGCAGATAGCAGCAGGCAGGAGGTACAGAAACCTGACATCCTACACCACCAGGCTCAGGAACAACATAGGGTGGCCCAGCAACACAGAGGCAGAGTTGCTGCCGTACGGACCAGATGGTTGGGATCCTCGCGTACTCAGGGCAGCGTCTGGTGTGGATCATGGAGACACAACGGGTGGTGGGTGTGTGGAACAAGCTGCCAGAGGAGGTAGTTGAGGCTGGGACTATCTCAATGTATTAAGGAACAGTTATACTGGTACATGGATAGGACAGGTTTAGAGGGATATGGGCCAAACACAGGCAGGTGGGACTAGTGTAGCTGGGGCCGGTGTGGGCAAGTTGGGCCGAAGGGTCTGATTCCATGCTGTTTCACTCTATGACTCTTTATGAAACCAGTCGGTTCCAGAGGAAGCAGCCCATTCCTTGAGGAATATTTCAGGATCAAGTCAGATCATCTGGTGTAAAACTGAATAAGTGAAGGAAAAGGTCAAAGCAGCTCCCCCTGACTGATCTACAAGACCCGTCTCCATTTCGACTCCATCTACACCTCACGCTGCCTCACCAAGACCAGCAGCATCATCAAGGACCAGTCTCACCCCTGGCCACTCCCTCTTCTCCCCTCTCCCATCGGGCAAAAGGTACAGAAGTGTGAAAACGCACACCTCCAGAATAAGAGACAGTTTCTTCCCAGCTGTTATCAGGCAACTGAACCATCCTACCACAACCAGAGAGCAGTGCTGAACTACTATCTACCTCATTGGTGACCCTCGGACTATCCTTGATTGGACTTTGCTGGCTTTACCTTGCACTAAACATTATCATGCATCTATACACTGTAAATGGCTCGATAGTAATTATGTATTGTCTTTCCGCTGACCGGTTAGCACGCAACAATGGCTTTTCACTGTACCTCGGTACACGGGACAATAAACTGAACTGAACTAAACTGAACTGAACCCATTCTCTTCTCACTGATCTGATGATCACATCTACAGATGGCAGGGACAGTTCCAAATCTCAAATGAAATTACAAGTTTAATTCTATCAAAAGAAAATACTGAATACAATTCATTAAAATAATTCACAATTCACAAAATCATAAAAAATAAATGCAATTTATGAATCAAATATGTTATTAATAAATAATTATTCCAGGCAAGGCATAAATAATTCTCCTTGAAACTTAGATTCTTAAATGCATGACTCATATTTGACCTCTCTGCAGATTAAAAAGGCATTTTTGAAAAGTAGTTGACCTTGAAATCTGAGCACTCTTCTCAATTTGGAGAATGTTTCAGATTATGAAGAAATATGAGGAGAAGGTTTATCTGGTCTGAGCTTGCGTTTCTGTTCTCTGCGAAAGACATCGATTGTCACCAATAATAACCTCTGCTCACAGGCAGTTATCTCATCTATTATAGTCCTGGCCATAAATTCATACTCGAAGAGCAGAAATACGCCATTCGGCCCATCAAGTCTACTCCACCATTCAATCATGGCTGACAAATCTTTCCCTCTCAAACCGCATTCTCCCATAACCCCTAACACCCGTACTAATCAAGAATTTGTCAGATCTCTGCCGACAAATATCGAATGACTTCTGTGGCAGTGAATTCCACAGATTCACCACCCTCTTCCGGTGTGTGTGAGTGTGCGCGTGTGTGTGTGTGTGTGTGTGTGTGTGCGCGTCTATGTGTGTGTATGCGCGAGCGCATGTGTGTACACGTGTGCGTGCACGTGCGTGTGCGTGCATGCATGCCTGTGTGCGTATGCATGTGCATGTGTGTATGTGCATGTGTGTGTGCACGTGCGTATGCCTGTGTGTGTGTGTGTGTGCATGAACATATGTATGTATGTGTGCAAAAGCATGCATGTACATGTCCATGTGTGTACGTGTGTATGTGCGTGTCTGTATTGTTCCTTGGTACACGTGACAATAATAAGTGGTTGTTATTCCTGGGATCGCTCCAGTTTAGTTTAGGTTAGAGATTCAGCGTTGAAACAAGCCCTTCAGCCCACCGAGTCCACAACGACCAGCGAGCTCCACACAATACCATCCTACACTAGGGCCAATTTTTACATTTACACCAAGCTAATTAACCTACAAATCTACATCTTTGGAGTGTGGGAGGAAACTGAAGCACCCGGAGAAAACCTGCGCAGGTCACGGCAAGAACGTGCAACCTCCGTACAGACAGCACCCGTTGTTGGGATGGAATCTGGGTCTCTGGCGCTGTGAGGCAGCAGCTCTACCCACTGCACCACCGTGCTGCTCAAGTGAGTGTATATTCTCTGACCCCCATGCCCTTGCTGGGAGTTGGTGCCAGAACTGGACACAGCATTCCTGCCAAGTTGTAACAGAGCCACTTGGCAAGGAGAGGCTATCGTGAGTCAATGGCCCATGAACAGAGAGCATTAAAATGTCATGGGCAAACTCAGACATAATCAGCAAGACTAATGGATGGCGAGCTGCTGTCTCCTTACAAAGATTTGTCTTGTTACATCAAACAACAGATTAAACATGCACAAGAAATGTGTAGGAAGGAACTGCAGATGCTGGTTTAAACCGAAGATAGACGCAAAAAGCTGGAGTAACTCAGCGGGACAGGCAGCATCTCTGCACATGCACATGTCCACACTGTTCATATCTGCAAATCTGGGCACAAGCACACATGCAGACACACGCATACACGTTTGTGCACATGCAGGTACATCTACATTCATGTGCGCACACGCACACACACACACACACACACACAGACACACACACACACACACACACATGAACAGGGGTGGCATGGTGGCGCAGTGGTAGAGTTGCTGCCTCACTGCACCAGAGACCCGGGTTCGATCCTGACTACGGGTGCTGCCTGTACGGAGTTTGCACGTTCTCCCCGTGACCCGCATGCGTTTTCTCCGGGATCTCCGGTTTCCTCCCACATTCCAAAGACGTACATGTTTGTAGGTTAATTGGCTTGGTGAAATTGTAAATTGTCCCTAGTGAGTGTAGGATAGAAGTGTCTGGGTGATTGCTGGTTAGTTTGGACTCAGTGGGCTGAAGGGCCTGTTGCCGTGCTGTATCCATGAAGTAAAAAATAAAACCAAGCACACACTCACACACGCAGACACGTGTACACATGCACATAAACATACATGAATGCATACACACATGAATACACACACACACACAAACATACACATTAACACTCAAACACACACTCATACGCGCGTATACTCACACACAGACACACAATAGTAATGAAACAGGTTTCCTGCAGGAATAGAAATCCCAATCAGTCTAAATCTGGAATCATAAAACTAACTCAGTAACAAGGGCCGTGAAACCCCTTCTGGGTTTCCGTGTTACATCCTGTGTGTCACTGATGTCCTTCAGGAGGGAAATACTGCCCTGCCCCCCCCCCCCCCACCCCCGTCCCCTCTGTGAGTGACCAGTGCAGTGGTCAGTCCTGGGTCCCCCTGTGTCCTGGGTGTCCGGTCAGTGAAGGCGCGGTGCTATGAGCAGCATAAACTAGCCTCGTCCACACCTCCATCTCGGTCAGCGAGTCCAGTGTAGCGATTCCCACACGGATGATGTTATGCATAAGTACATTGAACTCGTGCACCAGATAATCACTGGTCACTACACACTTTGTTGCCAGTTTATCAAAGTGCCAGAACAGAAGGGACACTGCAATAGCAATGATCAACCCAATAAAATCCACCTCTCCTTCTCCTGTTTAATCATTTTATTGCTTGTTATATGGCCCTCTTGGCCTTTACCAGCCTCTCAATTGCTGCATTACTTTGGTAATATTGCCCTCCAAACCCTTCCAACACTTTATTCCTCTCTCTGCAGATACATCTGCCTTCAATCCCGGCACAAAATACGTGGCCTGCAGACAGGAGTTACACTGCACTGTTTACTGTCCATAGACCAATGAGGTAGAGTGATTCAACTCTACAGTACAGGCCCTTCGGCCGGTCTTGTCCATGCAAGCCAACTTGGCATACCAGCTATTTGCCTACATTTGCCCCGAATCCCTCTAAACGCTTCCCATCCATACATCCCATAATTGTGTTCACTTCTTTAGCTTTCCCTGGCAGCTAATACCATATTACACACTCACACAGGCGCGTGTACTCACACACAGACACACGCAGATACAGACTCCACACCGTGTTAAAAAAGGATGTCACCGAGAACACTCTTGAATTTCCCAAAAGGACTTCTGTACCTTTTGCCTGACAGGAGAAGGGAGAAGAGGGAGTGGCCAGGGTGCGAATTAGATGCCGAATTCTGGACACAAAATGTTGGGGGAACTCAGCGGGTCAGGCAGCATCTGTGGAGAGAAGCAAAAGGTGACTTTTAGAAACATAGAAACATAGAAACATAGAAAAATAGGTACAGGAGTAGGCCATTCGGCCCTTCGAGCCTGCACCGCCATTCAATGTGATCATGGCTGATCATCCAACTCAGTATCCCGTACCTGCCTTCTCTCCATACCCCCTGATCCCTTTAGCCACAAGTGCCACATCTAACGCCCTCTTAAATATAGCCAATGAACTGGCCTCAACTACCCTCTGTGGCAGAGAGTTCCAGAGACTCACCACTCTCTGTGTAAAGAATGTTTTCCTCATCTCGGTCCTAAAGGAATTCCCCCTTATCCTTAGACTGTGACCCCTTGTTCTGGACTCCCCCAACATCGGGAACAATCTTCCAGCAACTAGCTTGTCCAACCCCTTAAGAATTTTGTAAGTTTCTATAAGATCCCCCCTCAATCTTCTAAATTCCAGCGAGTACAAGCCGAGTCTATCCAATCTTTCCTCATATGAAAGTCCTGACATCCCAGGAATCAGTCTGGTGAACCTTCTCAGCACTCCCTCTATGGCAAGGTTGTCTTTCCTCAGATTTGGAGACCAAAACTGTACGCAATACTCCAGGTGTGGTCTCACCAAAACCCTGTACAACTGCAGTAGAACCTCCCTGCTCCTATACTCAAATCCTTTCCCTATGAATGCTAACATACCATTTGCTTTCTTCACTTCTTTTGAATCGATTGATGGGACTGAATCAAGGCACCTGATTAGAGTTTGTCATCAGCGTGAGTGATTGTTGCAACCATTCCCAGCCTGCAAGGGGACGTGGGAACGATGAGCCACTACTGACAGGTGGATGAATGTGGGACATAAGTTAGATCTTCACGTTGAATTGTTGGGTCATTAACTGTCTGCTCAAGGATTCATTGTACTTAAAGGTTACAACTCCGGATATTTAACTGACACATCTCAACAAGCTGCTGGTGAATTAATTACACCATAAGATGAAAGTGTCAATAAGAGGAGGCGTTTAATAGAGAGAAGCACACGGTCGTTTCCCTGGGCCCTGCCTCTCGTCAGAGATCCACTGGCAGCATTTCTGGAGAACATGGATAGGTGACGTTTCACAGAGTGCTGGAGTAACTCAGCGGGTCAGGCAGCATCTGTGGAGAACATGGATAGGTGACGTTTCACAGAGTGCTGGAGTAACTCAGCGGGTCAGGCAGCATCTGTGGAGAACATGGATAGGTGACGTTTCACAGAGTGCTGGAGTAACTCAGCGGGTCAGGCAGCATCTGTGGAGAACATGGATAGGTGACGTTTCACAGAGTGCTGGAGTAACTCAGCGGGTCAGGCAGCATCTGTGGAGAACATGGATAGGTGACGTTTCACAGAGTGCTGGAGTAACTCAGCGGGTCAGGCAGCATCTGTGGAGAACATGGATAGGTGACGTTTCACAGAGTGCTGGAGGAGAAGGGTCTTCACCTGTTACTTTTCTCCAGCGATGCTGTCTGACCCGCTGAGTTACTCCAGCTTTTGCTGTTTATCTGGGTTCAGAGGTGTTTAGTTAAGAGTGAAGCAGTGCCCGGAGAGGGAATGGGGATGGCCTGGCCAAGCTGGCCATTCGCGAGTCTCGGCGCAGAAGAGGGCTCTGCCCGAGCCGGCTGCCTGCCCCTTTTCTGGGGTTATGTCTGTACCCGGGTGGCGTTAGAGAGGGACTACGCGCTGTCCACTGACACCCTGGGGGATTTCTGGACCGCTGGGCACCGCGGGGGGTGGAATTCATCCTTAATAAGGATGGGGGAAACAGTTGTTCAACAGTATATTAGATATTGAAGAATATTTGTTTTACTTGTAATGTGGTGGTGGGTTTTGCTCCGAATTATTTCTTATTGTAAATAGTATTTTAAATACTTGAATAAATCTATTTTTGGTTAAAAATAAAGAAAGGGAATGGGATAGGCTTTATTCTTGCCATTGAGGGAGTGCAGCGTAGGTTCACCAGGAGATAAAGACTGTGTGGGGACTGGGCATTATTGGGGAGATATCAAATAGTGTTCCACCGTTTGGAGACTGAGGTGCAGGGGAGACAGCTCTTGGTCTGGGATTGACTCTAATCAGTACCAGCCGCAACGCTGGGAACGTCGTGGGATTAAAGGTCAACGTGTGAGCTAATTAATAGATCAAATAGGGACGGAGTTTGGAGCAACATGTTCTGCCAATTGATTTTAAATTGTTGTGCAGTTTAGGAGCTGCAGTAATGTAATAGTCTTAATATGAATAATTAATGTTTCCAGGAAGATTTGATTATAAATATGTTAATCAGCCATATTGTCAGTGTTCTAACACCGTGATTACACTGGGAGAATACGTTTATACTCACACCTCTGATGCTGGCTGTAAACTGTGAACACAAACACAGTGGCTGTGACAGACTGTCTCCCCGCCAGCATCAGGGCTGCACTACCTTGTAAGGCAACAGGCTGGCCATATCTTCACCCTTTGTCTGGCTCTGGGGAAAGCCAGTCTTTCTCTGCCTTCCAGGAATGGGTTAAACATATCCGCTCGATCAGGCACGCTGATAAAAAACATAGACAATAGGTGCAGGGGTAGGCCATTCGGCACTTCCAGCCAGCACCCCCCCACCGCCATTCAATATGATAATGGCTGATCATCCAGAATCAGTACCTCGTTCCTGCTTTTTCCCCGTATCCCTTGATATCGTTAGCCCAAAGAGCTAAATCGAAGAGCAGTCTGAAGAAGGGTTTCGGCCCAAAACGTTGCCTATTTCCTTCGTTCCATAGATGCTGCTGCACCCGCTGAGTTTCTCCAGCATTTTTGTCTACCTCCGAGCTAAATCTAACTCTGTCTTGAAAACATCCAGTGAATCGGCCTCCACTGCCTTGTGTGGTAGAGAATTCCACAGATTCACAACTTTCTGGGTGACAATGTTTTTCTCATCTAAATGTACGACCCCTTATTCGTAAACTGTGTGACCCCTGGTTCTGGACTTCCCCAACATGGGGAACATTTTTCCTGCCTCTAGCGTGTCCAATCCCTTAATAATGTTATATGTTTCTATAAGATCCCCTCTCATCTTTGAGCACAAGCCCAGTCGACCCATTCTTTCTTCAGAAGAAGGGTCTCGACCCAAAACGTCGCCTATCTCCTTCGCTCCTTAGATGCTGCTGCACCCGCTGAGTTTCTCCAGATTTTTGTGTAACTCTCCAACTAGTCTGACTGTCCTGGTTTTCATTTTATCTATGTTTGCTTTGTTGTCACCTTCTCCCCACTAACAGTGATCTATTCTACATGTTCCTTGATATCATCCCCTTTGTCTCGTTTTCACGCCTAAAGGGCCTGTCCCACCAGCATGCAACTCTATGCAATTAGCGCGACCTAACGTGATCGCTTGAGCCGTCCGGCGTCGCGGGGCCGGTCCCACTTCGATCGCTGGAGCCGTGCGGAATTGTGCGGAGTTGTCGGCTCGCAGTCGCCTCGACGTTTACACACCGCCCCGACATCGTGCCTCTGTGAACCTATCTGTAGGTGCCTCCGTGACCCTCTATGTGTGTGGCTCCGTGACCCTCTGTGTGTGTGCCTCTGTGCCCCTCTCTGTGTGCCCCTCTCTGTCCTGGCGAACTTACCTTAGACTTTGCTCCAGGTTCGCCTCACTTTGCACCACGTTGCGCCACTCACCCGACCTCCGCGCGGCCCCTACTGCCGGTTTGGTCGCGCTTGCCGCATGCAGGCGCATGCTGGTGGGAACGGCCCTGTACAGGGGATCACCCGACCTCCGTGCGGCCCCCGCTTCTAGTTTGATCACGTTCATCGCATAGAGTTGCATGCTTGTAGGACAGGCCCTTTACACTTCCTTAACTCTGTATCTCCCTCTCCCCTGATTCAGTCTGAAGAAGGGTCTCGACCTGAAACGACACCCATTCCTTCTCTCTAGAGATGCTGCCTGTCCCACTGAGTAACTCCGGCTTTTTGTGTCTATCTTTGGTGTAAACCAGCATCTGCAGTTCCTTCCTACAAGGTTGTTAGGGATATGGTCTAGTTTGTAGTTTAGTTTAGAGATGCAGTGCGAAAACAGGCCCTTCGGCCCACCGAATCCTTGATTGTGATTTTGTATAGTATTATCTGATACGCTATCCAAAACAGATCAGATAATACCATGTAAAAACTCAAGCAAGTCAAACTCTAGTACAATAGATAGAGCAATGGGGAAGTTGTGGAGCAACATGTAGAGAGATATGGGTCAAATGTGGGCAGGTGGGATTAGTGTAGGTGCTCATCTTGGTCTGCAAAGGCAAGTTGGGCCGAAGGGCCTGTTTCCATTCTGTGTAACTCGATGACTTTATGCAGAGAGCAGAATATAGTTGTCAGTTCCTGATTACCAATTAGTCATAGTCATGGAGTTGTGGATGAACGAAGCTAAAAACCGATTTTACTTGAGTTTATCGTGATTGTGTTTTAGTAGAGTTGTATCTGATCTACTTTGGACATCATGCTGAACAAAGCTTTTCACTGTACCTCACTACACATGATCGATAAAATACCTAGACTTGTGAAAACAGGCTTTGCCAACGGGCTGAGCTGCGTTTGGGGACGAGCTGCAGGTTCTGCAGCGATGCAGTCTACATGCAAGAGTGCCGCACCTGTGCATGAGAGACGGCTTTGTGCACGGTGTGTTGAAGGACATTGCCTCAAGGGTCGTCAGTCGCCTAGCAACTGGGCTGATGAATGGCAATTACCATTCAGGGTTGAGGGATATTAGCCGATGCCTTTAAGCAGTGAAGGTATGTGAGAGGAGGAGAGATCATCATCAGAATTCAGCAGGGAAGATAGCTGGAGTTGATACCAAGGCAATGCGTTCAAATCATCAATAAATTCCACACGGCTGATGACTGAACTAATGGAATGTTGTGTTTACAAAGCAAACAGCCTGATAGATCTGGGGCTCATCACTATGCAGGGGGAATCAGGTGGAGAGGGAAATATAGATCAGGCATGATGGGATGGCAGAGTAGACTCGATGGGCTGAATGGCCTAATTCTCCTCCTATGTCTGATGGTCTTGTGGGGTCAACTCCATTATTGGGTCTTTGTGAGCCAGGACTGGTGAAACACTAATGGGATGTCCAGGTGGGTCTTGTGTGGAGATGACTGGCAGGAGAACACGGTGGCGCAGCAGTAGATTTGCTGCCTCACGGAGCCAGATACCCTGGTTCGATCCTGACCATGGAGTTTGTACACTCTCCCCGTGACCTGCGTGCGTTTCCCCCAGTTGCTCCAATTTCCTCCCACACTTCAAAGACATACAGGATTGTAGGTTAATTGGCTTTGGTAAAAATTGTAAATTGTGTAGGATAGTGCTAGTGTGCGGGGATTGCTGGTCAGCAGGGACTCGGTGGGCCGAAGGGCCCTTTTCTGTGCTGTATCTCGAAACTAAAATAAACAAAACAAAACGAAATTAAACTAAACTAAAGGAACTGCAGGTGCTGGTTTATACTGAAGATCAACACAAAGTGCTGGAGTAACTCAGCGGGTCAGGCAGCATCTGTGGAGAACATGGATAGGTGACGTTTCACAGAGTGCTGGAGTAACTCAGCGGGTCAGACAGCATCTGTGGAGAACATGGATAGGTGACGTTTCAGGCCGGGACCCTTCTTCAGACTTGCAATCTGCCGTTGCCCATATCTGTTGCAGCCACGATACCTCTCTACCACTGGGGCTGTGCTGTTGCAGGCCGGGCTCTGCTGGCTGGTGGGGTGACCACCATAAACCCAGCACGTCACTCTGTGGGCAATTAGTGCCACGGTTTGTGCAGGGATAGCTGCCAGAAAACTCTGGAGAGACACGTTTACAAATTGTCGACTGCTTGGTGATGCAAGGAACAAAACATTTGTTCAGGAATTTAAAGTTTGGCAGTGTTAAACAAGCACAGATGTTTAATTGTCATTTCCACATCAGAGTGATGAACAGTTTATCCAAATGGAGTGGTCCACCCAGTGGATCGTCAGAAGTTCCAATTGTGAACCATTTTGGGCACCGTATCTGAGGAAGGATGTGCCGGCTCTGGAGAGGGTCTAGAGGAGGTTTACAAGAATGATCCCAGGAATTAGTGGATTAACATATGATGAGCGTTTGCCGGCACTGGGCCTGTACTCGCTGGAGTTTAGAAGGTTGAGGGGGGACCTCATTGAAACGTACAGAATAGTGAAAGGCCTGGATAAAGTGGGTGTGGAGAGGATGTTTCCACTAGTGGGAGAGTCTAGGACCAGAGGGCACAGCTTCAGAATTAAAGGACGTTCCTTTAGGAAGATGAGGCAGAATTTCTTTAGTCAGAGGGTGATGAATCTGTGGAATTCATTGCCACAGGCTATGAAGGCCAAGTCAATGGATGTTCATAAGGCAGAGATAGATATATTCTTAATTAGTGCAGGTGTCAAGGGTTATGTGGAGAAGGCAGGAGAATGGGGTTAGGAGGGAGAGTGGATCAGACATGGTTGAATGGTGGAGTTGATGGGCCGAATGGCCTCATTCTGCTCCTATCATTTGTGACCTTATAAGTCCGTGGTGGTGGAGATGTGGCAGCAGCCACTGTGCCGCCCACAAACAGAACTGTCACAGGCTCCAGTGAGATTTGAACTCATGACCCCTGGTATACAAGACAAGGCACCGGGCATTCATGTCTGATGATACAGTGGTCTACACAAAGTCCAGATACAACCATGGTTATGCCATCAAAAAGGCCAAAAGGCAGCTCGAATGTTCGCGAAACATCACTCCCTGACGAGCTCCATCCGTTTTACGCACACTTTGATAGGGAGAAGACCGATGTGCCTTCCCGAGCCCCCATTCGCTGTGATGGTATTTCAGTCTCAGTCACAGAGGCCGACGTCAGGAAATCCTCCAGAGGGGTGAACCCTCGAAAAGCGCCTGGACCTGATATATACCCGGGCGTGTTCTAAAAACCAGTGCGGACCAATTGGCTGGTGTTTTTGTGGACATTTTCAACCTGTCACTTCTGAGGTCTGAGGTTCCCACCTGCTTCAAAAGGGCATCAATAATACCGGTGCCCAAGAAGAGCAAGGTGACGTGCCTCAATGACTATCGACCTGTGGCACTAACGCCTGTGGTGATGAAGTGCTTCGAGAATGATCATGGCGCAAATCAACTCCTACCTCGACAAAAACCTAGACCCACTGCAGTTCGCTTACCGCCACAACAGATCAACGGTGGATGCGATCTCGCTGGCTCTCCACTCCGCTCTGAACCACTTGGACAACAAAAACTCATATGTCAGGCTGTTATTCATTGATTACAGCTCGGCATTTAACACAATCATCCCCTCCAAGCTGGTTACCAAACTCTCAGATCTGGGTCTCTGCGCATCCCTCTGTAATTGGAACCTCGACTTCCTCATCCACAGACCACAGTCCGTTCGTATTGGTGGAAATGTGTCAGACTCGATAACAATCAGCACGGGAGCACCTCAAGGCTGCATGCTCAGCCCCCTGCTGTACTCACTCTATACTCATGACTGCGTAGCCGGTCATAGCGCGAACTCCATCATCAAGTTCACTGACGACACCACTGTTGTGGGACGTATCACTGATGGGGATGAGTCAGAGTATAGAAGCGAGATCGAGCAACTGTCCATATGGTGCCAGCACAACAACCTGGCCCTCAACACCAGCAAAACCAAGGAACTGATTGTGGACTTTGGAAGGAGTAGGATGGGGACCCACAGTCCTGTTTATATCAATGGGTCGATGGTTGAAAGGGTCAAGAACTTCAAATTCCTGGGCGTGCTCATCTGTGAAGATCTTTCCTGGTCCGAGAACACAGATGCAATTATTAAGAAAGCTCATCAGCGCCTCTACTTCCTGAGAAGATTACGGAGAGTTGGTCTGTCAAGGAGGACTCTCTCTAACTTCTACAGGTGTACAGTAGAGAGCTTGCTGACCGGTTGCATCGTGGCTTGGTTTGGCAACTTGAGCGCCCTGGAGAGGAAAAGACTACAAAAAGTAGTAAACACTGCCCAGTCCATCATCAGCTCTGACCTTCCTTCCATCGAGGGGATTTATCACAGTCGCTGCCTCAGAAAGGCTGGCAGCATCATCACGGACCCACACCATCCTGGCCACACACTCATTTCCCTGCTACCTTCAGGTAGAAGGTACAGCAGCCTGAAGACTGCAACGACCAGGTTCAGGAATAGCTACTTCCCCACAGCCATCAGGCTATTAAACCTGGCTCGGACAAAACTCTGAACATTAATAACCCTCTATCTGTTATTTGCACTTTATCAATTTATTCATTCATGTGTGTATTTACGTATGTAATTGTAGTCAATGCCCACTACGTTCTTTCTTTTGACTTGACCCCGAGCTAGGGGGCCGATACAACTTGGGCAATGGTGCAGTGGGTCCCACCCATGTTGTACCTTGCAATCACTGCCCATCGTTCCAACACATCCAACACAGTCATTCTGCCACTGATTGCTCCTTGACCACTTTAGTGAACGTCGGCATTTGTCAACAATCCAACTCTTCAGGAACATTTCACCAACGACAGCTCTACGTTTCCGGAAACTTTAAAAAAACAAACCCTCACCATCCCACTGTGATCTTTGTGATCACCTTCGTTGAATTATTTTTAGTGCAAGACAGAACTTTACTTCTTACATCTGTCAGTTATTTTCCTTCTAAACACACTCCCTAACTTGAGGATTCCTTGTCACTACCCTTGCTAACCACTAACAATACTGAGGCTCCCCTGGTCTAACCAACATATCCAGCAACATATTAGGCGTAAGAACTGCCTGTGTTCACCTATTGACAATTTTGCTTGGGCAGTTTACAACCCAGCGGTGTGAATTTTAATTTCTCTAACTTCAAGTAACCCCTGCACCCCCCCCCCCCCCCCCCACCTCCTCTCTCCATCCTTCCCCCACCCAAGAAGTACTAGCTTCAAAGTTGTCTTGTTGAGTCTCATTGTCTGTGACTCGTTTTCACCTAGCCCCGAGCTAACAATGGCCTGTTTCTTTTATCATCGTTACTTTTTTGCATATCTTCATTCCTTTGTTCTATATCTCTCTACATCCGCATCTATATCTCTCGTTTCCCTCTCCCCTGACTCTCAGCATAAAGAAGGGTCTCGACCCCAAACGTCACCTATCCATGTTCTCCACAGATGCTCCCTGACCCGCTGAGTTCCTCCAGCGCTTCGTGCCTGATCTGCAGTTATAAAGAGTCACATATTACCATGCTTAAAAATACATTGCAGAAATCTCCCAGGCCTATTACTCCTCCTATTCAATAAATTCATAAAAAGCTGGGATAAAAATCAAGGAAGAAGAAGGATCTCGAGCTGAAACGTCACCTCCTCCTTGTCTCCACAGATGCTGCCTGACCCACTGAGTTACTCCAGCACTCTGTGAAACGTCACCTATCCATGTTCTCCACAGATGCTGCCTGACCCACTGAGTTACTCCAGCACTCTGTGAAACGTCACCTATCCATGTTCTCCACAGATGCTGCCTGACCCGCTGAGTTACTCCAGCACTCTGTGAAACGTCACCTATCCATGTTCTCCACAGATGCTGCCTGACCCGCTGAGTTACTCCAGCACTCTGTGAAACGTCACCTATCCATGTTCTCCACAGATGCTGCCTGACCCACTGAGTTACTCCAGCACTCTGTGAAACGGCACCTATCCATGTTCTCCACAGATGCTGCCTGACCCGCTGAGTTACTCCAGCACTCTGTGTCCATCGGTTTAAACAGCATCTGCAGTTCCTCCCTACACATGTTGACATATTGTCGGAGTCTATGTAACTAATTATATTGCATCTGGATGCAGAAATAACCAATACACATCTCTGCCAGACCAGCCCACACACTGGCAATGTGACATAAATTAGATAGTTTCAATCAATTTAAACTCAGGCTGCAAGGTCTCCACAAAGATCATTACCCATTCCATTAATAATTTGAACATAAGGTCCCCTGGGGTGCGCTAGAGGTTTAATGCAAAGCTGTCACCTGCCCTGGTCCATAACGTGTCTGGACTTCCAACACCCACGGCCTGCCTCCAATCCTCACCAGCACTTTGCTGTGACATGCCTAAACATCACAGAGTGCACGTCAAAATTCACAACTACAACTAGTGCCTCCCAGAGAAAGACAGACACAAAGTGCTGGAGTCACTTAGCGGGACAGGCAGCATCTCTGGAGAGAAGGAATGGGTGACGTTTCGGGTCTAGTCCCTTCTGAGCAGTCTAAAGACATGTCTCGACCCAAAACGTCACCCCTTCCTTCTTTCTAGAGATGCTGCCTGTCCTGCTGAGTTACTCTAGATTTTTGAGTCTATCTTCGGTTTATACCTGCATCTGCAATTCCTACTTACAAACTCCTCTCAGAGAAACCTTTGTGCAGTAACTGTGTTCATCAAATGCACTCTGCTGTCCATCAGGCATGGACTATCGCAACACGAGTATTCATATAAAGAATGTCACTGTACCAATCAATCCATCCATCATAGGAACATCGAAAACATAGAATATAGGTGCAGGAGTAGGCCATTCTGCCCTTCGAGCCAGAACTGCCATTCAATATGATCATGGCTGTTCATCTAGAATCAGTACCCCGTTCCTGCTTTCTCCCCATATCCCTTCATTCCTTTAGCCCTAAGGGCTAAATCTAACTCTCTCTTGAAAACATCCAGTGAATCGGCCTCCACTGCCTTCTGTGGCAGAGAATTCTCTGGGTGAAAAAGTTTTTCATCATCTCAGTCCTAAATGGCCTACCCCTAATTATTAAACAGTGACCCCCTGGTTCTGGACTCCCCCAACATTGGGAACATTTTTCCTGCATCTAGCCTGTCCAATCCATATGGATTTTATATATTTCTATAAGATCCCCTCTCATCCTTCTAAATTATGGTGAATATAAACCCAGTCGATCCATTTTTTCATATGTCAGTCCCGTCATCCCGGGAATTAACCTGGTGAACCTACGCAGCACTCCCTCAATAGCAAGAATGTCCTTCCTTAAACTAGGAGGCCAAATCTGCACACAATACACCGGGTGGATGGATGGATGGATCGATCAATCAATCGATCAATCATAGAATCATAGAAACATGGAAAGTAGGTGCAGGAGTAGGCCATTCAGCCCTTCGAGCCTGCACCGCCATTCAATATGATCATGGCTGATCATCCAGAATCAGTATCCTGTACCTGCCTTCTCTCCATACCCCCTTTAGCCACAAGGGCCACATCTAACTCCCTCTTAAATATAGCCAATGAACTGGCCTCAACTACCTTCTGTGGCAGAGAATTCCACAGACTCACCACTCTCTGTGTGAAAAATGATTTTCTCATCTCGGTCCTAAAAGACTTCCCCCTTATCCTTAAACTGTGACCCCTTGTTCTGGAGTTCCCCAACATCGGGAACAATCTTCCTGCATCTAGCCTGTCCAACCCCTTAAGAATTTTGAAAGCCTCTATAAGATCCCCCCTCAATCTCCTAAATTCCAGCGAGTACAAGCTGAGTCTATCCAGTCTTTCTTCATATGGAAGTCCTGCCATCCCAGGAGTCAGTCAGGTGAACCTTCAATCGATCAATGAAAGTGGGGAGGTTGGAGGCTGGAGGATTGGATGCTCATGGGACCCAGGAACGGAAACTGAAAAGCTCATAAGATGGGAGAAAATAAATTTTGAGAGAAAGCCTGCATGTAGTGTAAAAACAAACAGTAATCTTTTTGGTGGACATATAAATAGAAAAAGCAGTTGAGGTTTAATGTGGGGCCCCTGGAGAATGGGGCTGGTGAATTAATAACGGTAAATAAAGCATGGCTGAGGGACTGAATAAATTATTTTCCACCAGGCTTCACCGTGGAAAACATAGTTAATGTTTAGTTTCGAGGCCCACAGGAGCAATTGGAAGAGGAGGAGGGGGAGGAGCAACACCCGGCCGGTAAGGATAAAAATCCAGCGCGGGCTTGTTTACCAAAATCCATAACGTTCCATTCGGAGAAGTGTTTTTTTTGGGGGGTTTTTTTTGAGGAAGCCGCTGACTGGTGGGAAGTGGACTAGGGTAAGCAGCTGATTGGCAGTCAGATTCCAGCAGTTTGTTGTGTACTTTGTGTTGTGTTGATATTGTATCCTGTGTAAGGGGCGAGTATGAAGGCCAGGGCAGTGTACTGTTGTGAATGTCGGATGTGGGAGGTCAGGGAAGCTGATAGCCCTCCAGACGTCCACATCTGCGCCAGGTGTGTCGAGATGGGGCTCCTAAAGGACTGTGTTAGGAACCTGGAGCAACAGCTCGAGGACCTCCGTCTGGTCAGGGAGATTGAGGAGGTCATAGAGAGGGGTTACAGGGAGGTGGTCACTCCCAGACCACGGGAGGCAGACAAGTGGGTCACTGTTAGGAAGGGCAAGGGGCAGAGGCAGGGACTAGAGAGTACCCCGGTGGCTGTACACCTGGAAAATAGGTACTCGTGTTTGAGTTTGATTGGAGCGGACAGCCTACCTGGGGGCAGCAACAGCGGGCGGGCCTCCGGCACAGAGAACGGCCCTGATGCTCAGAAGGGTAGCAAAAAGACAAGGGCAATTGTAATAGGGGACTCCATAGTTAGGGGGTCAGATGGGCGATTCTGTGGACGCAGTCGGGAGACCCGGATGGTAGTTTGCCTCCCTGGTGCCAGGGTCTCGGATGTGTCGGAACGTGTGGAAAAGATTCTGAAAAGGGAGGGAGAGGAGCCTGATGTTGTGGTACACATAGGTACCAATGACATAGGTAGAAAAAGAGAAGAGGTCCTGAAAGGAGAATTTAGGGAGTTGGGGGGAAAGTTAAGGAGAAGGACCAAAAGAGCAACAATTTCAGGATTACTGCCTGTGCCACGTGACAGTGAGAGTAGGAATGGAATGAGGTGGAGGATAACTGCGTGGCTGAGGGACTGGTGCAGTGGGCAGGGATTCAAGTTTCTTGATCACTGGGACCTCTTTTGGGGAAGGCATGATCTGTATAAAAAGGACGGGTTGCACTTGAACCCGAGGGGGACCAATATCCTGTCGGGGAGATTTGCAAAGGAGACTTTAAACTAGAAAGGCTGGGGGGAGGGACTCGGGTAGAGGGGGCTAGGGGACAGGGTGAGGGGCAAGAGGCAGAGAAGGGAGGCACTCGGAACCAAAATGTAGGGGAGAAAGAGGAAAAAGATAATAAACAGAGAATAAGGGATGGCGGGTTTCTAAAATGTGTATATTTTAATGCTAGGAGCATTGTAAGAAAGGTGGATGAACTTAGAGCCACGATTGACACCTGGAAATATGATGTTGTGGCAATCAGTGAAGCATGGTTGCGGGAGGGCTGTGATTGGAAACTAAATATTCCAAGATTTTGTTGCTTCAGGTGTGATAGAATTGGAGGGACCAGAGGTGGAGGGGTTGCATTGCTTGTCAGAGAAGATATTACAGCAGTGCTTTGGCAGGATAGATTAGAGGGCTCGTGTAGGGAGGCTATTTGGGTGGAACTGAGAAGTGGGAACGGTGTAGCAACACTTTTAGGGGTGTATTATAGACCGCCAAATGGGGAGCGAGAATTGGAAGAGCTAATATGTAAGGAGATAGCAGATATTAGTAGTAAGCACAAGGTAGTGATTGTGGGAGATTTCAATTTTCCAAAAATAGACTGGGAAACACATTCTGTAAATGGGCTGGATGGTTTGGAGGTGGTTAAATGTGTGCAGGATAGTTTTTTGCAGCAATACATAGAGGTATCGACCAGAGAAGGGGCAGTGCTGGACCTCCTGTTAGGAAATGAGGCAGGTCAGGTGACGGAGGTATGCGCTGGTGAGCACTTCGGGACCAGTGATCACAATACCATTAGTTTCAATATAATTATGGAGAGAGTCAGAACTGGACCTAGTGTTGAGATTTTTGATTGGAGAAAGGCTAACTTTGAGGGAATGCGTAATGATTTAAAAGGAGTGAATTGGCGCATTTTGTTTTATGGGAGAGAAATGGAGGACATTTAAAGGGGAAATTGTAAGAGTACAGAATCTTTATGACCCTGTTCGGTTGAAAGGAAATAGTAAAAATCGGAAAGAGCCATGGTTTTCAAGGGAAATTGGACACTTGGTTCGAAAAAAGAGAGATATCTACAATAATTATAGGAGGCATGGAGTAAATGAGGTGCTAGAGGAGTATAAAGAATGTAAAAAGAATCTTAAGAAAGAAATAAGAAAAGCTAAAAGAAGATATGAGGTTGCTTTGGCAAGAAAGGTGAAAGTAAATCCAAAGGGTTTCTACAGCTATATTAATAGCAAAAGGATAACGAGGGATAAAATTGGACCATTAGAGAGCCAGAATGGACAGCTATCTGCAGAGCCAAAAGAGATGGGGGAGATATTGAACAATTTATTTTCTTCAGTATTCACCAAGGAGAAAGATATTGAACTGTGAGGTAAGGGAAAAAAGTAGAGTAGCTATGGAAACTATGAGATTCAAAGAGGAGAAAGTAGTGACACTTTTGAAAAATATAAAAGTGGATAAGTATCCAGGTCCTGACAGGATATTCCCTAGGACTTTGAGGGAATTTAGTGTAGAAATAGCAGGGGCTATGACAGAAATATTTCAAATGTCATTAGAAACGGGAATAGTGCCGGAGGATTGGCGTACTGCGCATGTTGTTCCATTGTTTAAAAAGGGTTCAAAGAATAAACCTAGCAATTATAGACCTGTTAGTTTGACGTCAGTGGTGGGCAAATTAATGGAAATGATACTTAGAGATAATATATATAAGCATCTGGATAAACAGGGTCTGATCAGGAACAGTCAACATGGACTGAGGTCATGTTTGACAAACCTTCTTGAATTTTTTGAAGAGGTTACTAGGGAAATTGATGAGGGTAAAGCAGTGGATGTTGTCTATATGGATTTCAGTAAGGCCTTTGACAAGGTTCCCCATGGAAGGTTGGTTAAGAAGGTTCAATCTTTGGGTGTTAATGACGGAGTAGCAAGATGGATTCAACGTGGCTAAATGGGAGATGCCAGAGAGTAATGGTGGATGGCTGTTTGTCAGGTTGGAAGCCGGTGACCAGTGGGGTGCCTCAGGGATCTGTGTTGGGTCCACTGTTGTTTGTCATGTACATCAATGATCTAGATGATGGGGTGGAAAATTGGATAAGTAAGTATGCAGATGATACTAAGATAGGTGGTGCTGTGGATAATGAAGTAGATTTTCAAAGTCTACAGAGAGATTTGGGCCATTTGGAAAAGTGGGCTGAAAGATGGCAGACGGAGTTTAATGCTGATAAGTGTGAGGTGCTACATCTTGGCAGGACCAATCAAAATAGGACGTACATGGTAAATGGTAGGGAGTTGAGGAATGCTGTGGAACAGAGGGATCTAGGAATAACTGTGCATAGTTCCCTGAAGGTGGAATCGCATGTAGATAGGGCGGTAAAGAAAGCTTTTGGTGTGCTGGCCTTTATAAATCAGAGCATTGAATATAGGAGTAGGGAAGTAATGTTAAAATTGTACAAGGCAATGGTGAGACCAATTCTGGAGTATGGTGTACAATTTTGGTCGCCTAATTATAGGAAGGAAGTCAACAAAATAGAGAGAGTACAGAGGAGATTTACTAGAATGTTGCCTGGGTTTCAGCAACTAAGTTACAGAGAAAGGTTGAACAAGTTAGGTCTTTATTCTTTGGAGCACAGAAGGTTAAGGGGGGACTTGATTGAGGTCTTTAAAATGGTGAAAGGGATAGACAGACTTGACGTGGATAAGCTTTTCCCATTGAGGGTAGGGAAGATTCAAACAAGAGGGCATGACATGAGAATTAAACGGACAGAAGTTTAGGGGTAACATGAGGGGGAACTTCTTTACTCAGAGAGTGGTGGCTGTGTGGAATGATCTTCCTGCAGAAGTGGTGGAGGCAGGATCGATTTTAACATTTAAAAGTAAAGTGGATAGGTATATGGACGGGAAGGGAATGGAGGGGTATGGTCTGAGTGCAGGTAGATGGGACTAGGGGAAAATAAATGGTCGGCATGGACTGGAAGGGCCGAGAGAGCCAGTTTCCGTGCTGTAATTGTTATATGGTTATATGGTTATATGGTTAGTTTAGTTTAGAGATGCAGCGAGGAAACAGGCCCTTCGGCCCATCGAGTCTGCATCGACTATCAGCTGGAGATAAAGCAGCTGAACACTGGAACCAGCGGTAAAATCTTCACAGGTAGACAAAAATGCTGGAGAAACTCAGCGGGTGCAGCAGCATCTATGGAACGATGGCAATAGGCAACATTTTGGGCCGAAAACCTTCTTCAGAAAGAAGGGAAAACCGTCATCCCTGAGACCATGAGACCAGGGCTGTCCTACATCCTTGAGCCAAATCAATGGATATTTTTAAGGCAGAGATAGATAGATTCTTGATTAGTGCGGGTGTCAGGGGTTATGGGGTGGAGGCAAAAGAATTGGGTTGAGAGGGAGAGACAGATCAGCCATGATTGAATGGTACAATAGACTTGATGGGCTGAATGGCCTAATTTTATTCGTATCACTGATGAGCTGCACTAACCCCAGACCCCTTAACCACTTTAAGACCTCACATGTGACAACTGCCTTTGGAAAGGTGAAGGACTGTACATCAACTCTGGAGGCCCCTCCACAACTCCGCCAGGTTAAACAAGCTGTAATTAGCTCCTGAATGTCCTGAATCTATGAGACAAGGACCGCTTAGAAAAATGACTAGCTCTGGAATAATCGAGGGCAGGCACGAAACCCATAGCAGACATTATAATTTGAAAGCTGCCTATCTACCATATTGTCATCAATTCAATTTCATTTGCAAATTCATTTCACTTGCACTTTATGAGCAAGTGACGAATAAAACTGACTGACTGACTCAAACAGTTCTGATGAGATGATATGCCCTGGTAGGAATACCTAACCATTACCGTTCACAGAGTAGAGACACAAAATGCTGGAGTAACTCAGTGGGACAGGCAGCATCTCTGGAGAGAAGGAATGAGTGACTTTTCAGGTCGAGACCCTTCTGTCTCCTTCTGATCCACTCCTTCTCTCCACAGATGCTGCCTGTCCCGCTGAGTAACTCCAGGTTTTTGTGTCTATCTTCGGTTGAAACCAGCATCAGCAGTTCCTTCCTACACCATTCACAAGAGTACTGGCCTGTGTATCTCACTCTGCATTGAAGCAGCTAGCTAGAGAGAACATTCACCTCCCAGAAATATTGCAGAGAGATTCAGGTGCAGTCGATGGTTGTGTGGAGGGTTTGTCAATAAATACTGCAGCTGCTTTTGCACAGAGAAATCCGAGCAAACAACAATAAACTTTAGTTAATGAACATAAAAAGCGAGGCTGATGTGAAACAGAGTACCCATTTGGCTTCATCTGCTTCACATTATTACCCACTCAAATGCTGCTTTCTTATTTTAGCATTCATAAATGGAGGTAACAATCATGGTTGTGTGCAGCTTTGGAACTGCCCCCTGTCGCGCTATTCTGAACATCTCCACGTTTACACGGGGCGCTCTGCCAAAGACTGAACCCTTGTCAACTTACACATCAAAAGTGACTATTAAATGTTCATGGATCAAAGCTATTAAAAGCTAGAAAAACACTGATTACTTTAAAATAAACATGAAGAACTTCAATTTATCAAATGTAAAATATTTAATTAAAATAAATGAATACACAAGCTAATGGAGTTTTAATAATTGAAATATTTTATCACTGAATGTTATCTCCCATTTTAATAATTTATTTAAGGCGGCACTGGTTAATCTTGCGTTGGTTAGAGATGAGCAGTAAAGATTCTGGGTTGTCTACACAGGTGGGTCAGGGGTAGGGTGTTTTTGGTCCTGCTCCGACTCTTCTATGGAGCACGTGTACGGGTGAGGGAGTTTATTTCTTAGTTTAGTTTAGAGATACAGCGCAGAAACAGGCCCTTCGGCCCACCGAGTCCATGCCAACACGCGATCCCCACACATTAACACAAGCCTGCACACACCAGGGATAATTTACACTTATCCCAAAGATACAAACACAAGCCAATTAACCTACAAACCTGCACGTCTTTGGAGTGTGGGAGGAAACGGAAGATCTCGGAGAAAACCCACGGGGAGAACGTACAAACTCCGTACAGACAGCGCCCGTAGTCAGGATCGAACCCGGGTCTCTGGCGCTGCAAGCGCTGTAAGGCAGCAACTCTACCGCTGCGCCACCGTGCCGCAGAGGGTCGACATTCTGTTGCCAATAGCACCCCCGCTGGTGGGAGGATGCAGTTTAGTGTGACGTTTACACAGATGACTTACATGAAAGTTGTGGACATAGCAAAGTTCGGCTAAAGTTTTGCAGTTTGACATACAGGTGGCACAATAACAGGCCAGTTATCGTTTTATTGTATTGTCAGAGAAGATACATTGAGAACGGGAATGATTCACCAGTTCAGACCTAGAAGCACCACATAGGATGAGTTGCACCCCGGTCACTCCCTCTTCTCCCCTCTCTTATTGGGCAAGAGGTACAGAAGTGTGAAAACGCACACCTCCAGATTCAAGGACAGTTTCTTCCCAGCTGTTATCAGGCAACTGAACCATCCTACCACAACCAGAGAGCAGTGCTGAACTACTATCTACCTCATTGGAGATCCTCGGACTATCTTTAATCAGCCTTTATCTTGCACTAAACGTTATGCCATTATCCTGTATCTGTACACCATGTACGGCTTAATTGTAAATCTGTATAGCCTTTCTGGTTAGCAGTCACTCACGTCTGTTGTGCTGGCAGCTCACTCACTCATGGCTGGTGGGCTGGCAGTCCTTCTTCTTATTCCGTGTGGCGTGCACAGCCTAAAGTTGTTGGACAACTTGTTCTATTTGATCTTCCATTTGTGCACGTCGAGTTGATTACATTAGTCAAAACAGGGTGGACCACGTGAAGGTTGCAATCTTACACCCTGGCTGGCAGTTGACTCATGGCTATTCCTTGAAATTCCATTTCAAGCGCGGTGCGAGGCCACCAAATTCAAGCGCAGTTTCATACCATTTCAAGCAGGGTGCAAGGTCACTAAAGACAGCGAATCGTGACCTCTCCCTCCTCCATCTTGCAGAGACTGAGCCACGCCCACACTTCTTGGTTTTATAGTCCCTTCCCCCACTCCCAGCAGAAGGGGTTTGACCTTCATGGCATGATTGATAGGAGAGAGAATTTCAACATTTTTAAAACACTAATAACTCTTTTATTTTTCATCTATGGGAAAAGTCCTCGGTACCTGATGAGCTGACTAAGATGGCCAAAAATCACAGCCGTACATGGTAGCGTTTTTTTCTAAAATCAATATAAAGCGCAAACAGGAAGTGGTCAAGGCAACTTTAGGCAAGGCAACTTTAATTAGGCAAGGCAACTTTAATTAGGCAAGGCAACTTTAATTAGGCAACACAGCTTTAGCATTTCCAAACCAAAGGCAACACAGATTTAACATTTCCAAACCAAAGGCAACACAGCTTTAACATTTCCAAACCAAAGGCAACACAGCTTTAGCATTTCCAAACTATATTTTCAAACCAAGGGCAATGATAGGTCAGTAAAACCTCTCACAGATTAGTAGACATGTGTTCTGTGTTTTTCACAGCTCAGACTGAGAGACGTGACCCTCTTGCTCCCCCATCTTACGGAGACTGACTGAGGCACTCAACCGTTCTGGGTTTTATAGTCCCTCTGGAAGGGGCGTGGCTTCAAGGAGAGAGAATCTCAACATTTTTTAAACACTAATAACTCGTTTATTTTTCATCGATGGGAAAAATCCTCTCGTCCTGCGCAGCGGAGGGGACTCTGAATAAGATAGCCGAAAATCACAGCCGTAAGTGGCAGCGTTTTATTCTAAAATCAATATACAGAACAACAGGAAGTGGTCAAGATCAGACTTTTAGTAATATAGATTGTCCATCTGCAATACAGGTGGGAAATAGTCATTTGAGACCTTTACCAATATCCACCAGCTCCTAGCTAATGTTTGCTCCTCTTTCCCTGGTAACCCTCTTGCCCATAATGTGCTTCTAAACATTCTATCTCGGCTGCCGCAGAGCGAGGTATGCAGAGAGATGTCATCTGCATGCCTCAATGCCCTACTTCACGATAAAAAGAGTTTAATCTGCCGTTCCTCCAATAGTTTAACTGATTCCAGTGAAGGGAAGTAAAGTAAAAGTGAATTACGCACATGAAATAACATTGGGTTGAAGGCAGGATTAGAATTATTGTCATTCATTCCATTTATAACATAACTAATTTGTTTCAGCCAAGAAATAAAAATGAAGCAAACTAACCCAGGTCATTTTAATGCTGCAATATCAAAGTGAATGAATCATTAATTGTGATTTACAATCAATTATAAATGAATTCTTGAAAGAGATTGTTTGGATAGGAGCCTGCTGGAAGTATGGAGTTTCTCTGTAGCTCAGAGTGAGATTACACAGAGAACCATTGCAACTCAAAGTGGAGAATGTGACCCTAGTCACCACCACCTTGCCACACTTGTGCTAACTGGGCTCTCTTCCCACAGATGCTGCTGAGTTCTCCCAGCATTAATGTTTGTGTTGCATTTACCCAGAGGTCGTGAACACCAGTAACCCTAAAATCCGGATTAATAATCTTGAGATGTGGAGCTAGGATATTCAATGTCAATAAACAAATCAATAATGGGAAAAGGGCAGATGAAGTGCGGTCGATCGGGATTACGCTACAGGATAAGAGTGTGGAGAGTCAGTGAGCAAGATTTATAAAAGCCCCGATTTCTGACAAATCCATTCCTTCGCAAAGATAAAGGAAAAGTCATATTCATAGAGTCACAGTGTGGTACAGCGTGGAAACAGGCCCTTCAGCCCAACCTGCCCATACTAACCAACATGTCCCATCTGCACAGGTCATAGAGTGATACACTGTGAAAATAAGCCCTTCGGCCCAACTTGCCCTCACCAACCAACATGTCCCATCTACACTAGTCATAGAGTGATACAGTGTGGAACCAGGCCCTTCGGCCCAACTTGCCCTCACCAACCAACATGTCCCATCTACACTAGGCATAGAGTGATACAGTGTGGAACCAGGTCCTTCAGCCCAACTTGTCCACACCGGCCAACATGTCCCATCTACACTAGTCATAGAGTGATACAGTGTGGAACCAGGTCCTTCAGCCCAACTTTCCCACACCGGCCAACATGTCCCATCTACACTAGTCCCACATGCCGGTGTTTGGTCCATATTCCTCCAAACCTGTCCTATCCATGCACCTGTCTAACTGTTTCTTAAATGTCAGGATAGTCCCAGCCTCAACTACCTCCTCTGGCAATTCGTTCCATACACCCTCTGTTCCCCTTCACCTTAAACCTATATCATTCTGGTCCAGTCGGGGAGGTTACCAGTGGTATTAAACATAAGGAAATGAATTAAAAAATGTTTCATGAAAACCCATAAGGACTGATGATTGGGGATGTGTTAGAATTTAACAAGCGACCACTGAGGAATTGGTGAAGAATTGAAGGGTAGCGTGTGGGAGGGAGGTGGTCAGACACTTGAAAGAATCATGTCTGGGTCTCACACAGACAGGAGAGTTTATACTGGGGATGAAATGAAAGAAACTCTGTCCTCTCTTTAAAGAAAGTAAACTTGCCGGGACAACTGGAGAACGGAGCGATTGCTGCCGACGGGAAGGTAAAAGAAATTGGTGCCTGTGGAAGGAAATTAGCCTGAGAAGCGTAATCAAGGATGAGTCACACCCCGGCCATTCCCTCTTCTCCCCCCTCCCATCAGGCAAAAGTGTGAAAACGCACACTTCCAGGTTCAGGGACAGTTTCTTCCCAGCTGTTATCAGGCAACTGAACCATCCTACCACAACCAGAGAGCAGTGCTGAACTACTATCTACCTCATTGGTGACCCTTGGACTATCCTTGATTGGACTTTGCCGGCTTTACCTTGCACTAAACGTTATTCCCAGAATCCTGTATCTGTTCACTGCGGATGGTGAGATTGTAATCATGTATTGTCTTTTGCAACCAAAACTTTTCACTGTATCTAAACTAAACTGAACTAAACTAAACTAAACTGAACTGAACTGAACTAAAGTGACAGATCTCGGCGGGCTGCGGTCACATTGCTGAGATTTGAAGATGGGGCTGAGGAGAGAATGGGCGCTCGGTGATCATCCAGTTACTGAGTCTGGAATGGCAAGATCTTCTTCTACTCGAGTCCACACACAAGATTAGAAGTTGTTCGGGGGTTACACAAAAAGCTGGAGAAACTCAGTGGGTGCAGCAGCATCTAAGGAGCGAAGGAGATAGGCGATGTTTCGGGTCGAGACCCTTCTTCAGACTGGTCAGGGATCAGGGAAATGAGAGATATAGACGGTGATGTGGAGAGATAAAGAACAATGAATGAAAGATATGCAAAAAAGTATCGATGAGAAAGGAAACAGGCCATTGTAAGCTGTTTGTAGTGTGAAAATGAGAAGCTAGTGCGACTTGGGTGGGGGAGAGATAGAGAGAGAGGGAATGTCAGGGCCCGAGGGCTGAGGGAGAGGTGGGAAGGGGAGGAGGCAGCCTGGGTTAACAGAATTGAGAAAATTCAATGTTTAAGCCCAGAAGATGCAGACTCCCCAAGCGGAATACGAGGTTCCTGTTCCTCCAACTTGCGGTGTTGCTCACTCTGGCTGTGGAGGAGGCCCAGGACCGAGAGGTCGGATACAGAATGGGAGGGGGAGTTGAAGTGCTGAGCCACCGGGAGGTCGGGTTGGTTAATTGGGTCTTCCGGAGGATGTAGCGTAGTTGGGGTCCGTTGCAGGTCTCGGTGAGTGAGGCCCGAAGATTCGGGAGAGTCAATGCGAGGTCCTGCTGGTGCCTTTTGAACATTAGAAGTTGTTCAGCCGGAGCTGAACACACTTCTCGGCATCTGCACACAATGGTGTCTGTCCTTTCGCTTCTTGTGGCAAAATTGGTGGAAACGGGGCCGCGATGTGAACGCTCTTTCCTTGACCCCATCGCAGGGTAAGACGGAGACAAGAAGGAAGGAGCTACCCATCTCCACAGCAGACATAGATAGTTGGGAAGATGCTGCAATCTACGTTAAAGGACGTGAGATCAAGGCATTCAGAAATAGGTCAGCCTGAATTCATGAAAGATAAATCATCTTTGACGTCTTTTGGATGATGTGCCTGGCAGAGGAGATGCAGAGGATTCAGTCATGTGCAGATTTGGACTTTGCGGAGATTTTGAGAAGGTCCCACAGCTGCTGAACAGAGAAATGGAGCCAAGAACTGGGGACAACCACACCCCAGCGGTATGAATGTTGACCTCTCTAACTTCAAGTAACCCTAGTTTTCCCTCTCTCCATCCCTCCCCCTTCCTAGTTATCTGACCAGTCTGACTGTCCCCGACTAAATGTTATCCCTGCATGCTTTGCTGTCCCCTTCTCCTCGCTAACCTTGATCCTTGACCCTCATCCCCTTTGATGTCTCATTTCCACACCTTACCCTTCCTTATCTCTGCATCTCCCTCTCCCCTGACTCTCACTCTGAAGAAGGGTCTCAACCTTAAACGTCACCCATGCCTTCTCTCCAGGGATGCTGCCTGTCCTGTTGAGATATTCCAGCATTTTGTGTGTGTCACTGATGGGCACTGATGGGTGGTTGGATGGAAATAAAGAATGAGAATAAGCCGGTGTTTCTTGGGTTGCAAACCGTGACGAGAGGGAATCATTAGGGAGACTCTTGTTTCGTTTTGGTTCAGTGTAGAGATACAGCGCAGAAACAGGCCCTTCGGACCACTGAGTCCGCATCGACCAGCGATCCCCTCACACTAACACCATCCTACACACGCACTAGGAACAGTTTACAATTCTATGGCAGCGATAGCTAGATTCTTGATTAGTACGGGTGTCAATGGTTATGGGAAGGCAGGAGAATGGGGTTAGGAGGGAGAGATAGATCAGCCATGATTGTATGGTTTTGCAGGCTTGATGGGCTAAATTCCATTCCTGTTATGACCTTTTGACAATTAACCCGTAATCCTGCACATCTTTAGAGTGTGGGAGGAAACTGGGGCACCCAGAGAAAACCCACACAGGTCACAGGGAGAACGTACAAACTCCATACAGACAGCACCCGTAGTCAGGATGGAACCCGGGTCTCTGGCGCTGTGAGGCAGCAACTCTACCGCTGCACCACCATGCCACACTTGTCCTAACTGGTCTCTCTTCCCACAGTTCTTCCAGCATTTCTGTTTTTGTTATATTCTATCCAGAGGTCATGAATGTTTATCTCATAAGATGATTACTGCCAAAATACTGTGCATGTAAGTAAGTCCTCATGGAAGCAAGCACAAATTAGAGCAGGAATGTGTCTGATTTTCTCAGCATTAGTGGATGACTTCTTGTGAGATTCCGCTGGCTAACAGTGAAACCAGGAGCAAAAATGCTGAGAAATAACTTCTCAAAGATTAAAAGTAAGTGGGCTCAAACAGTAGAGGTTTCATTAAAGGCTGCAAGATTAACTGTAGATTCCTAAAGGAGCCCTTTGCAATAAACATTCCTAGAACCAGCTTTACATCTGTAAAGAAATATGATAAAAATATCTCATGTTTGTACTTATCATCTCTCTGAGGAACAGCTCAAAAGGGCTTCACTTGAAAGGAAGTTCTACTGCTTTTGTTGAATAAGCAACATGTGAAAATATTACAGGGGTGGAATTAAAATGATCCATTGACAGCTGCAGTGGCCTTGAACTGGATGCTGGGATTGCCCCTGCAGTCGGCTGCAGCAGTTGTCACCACAGCTGATGGGAGAGGACAGGTGTCTTCAGATGCGTGGCAGAGGTTGCCGTGTCGTGGCTCCAGGCTTGCTTTTGGCAGGCACTGAGCGGAGCTCAAGTCAGTGACTGGGTGACTGCTGACGCTGAGGGTCTAGGCAAAACGCAATGGCAATCAAAGCAGCAAGCAGCAGTGAGGAAGGAAGCACGACACCTGCCGCAACAGGGAAACAAGGGAGAGGCCGGCCACCCTTGCAGCAACGGTGGAGCACTGAAAAATCAGAGCAAGCTCATCCTGAAGTATGATGCTGAGACCGAGCCATGTGTTGCTCTGGTCACCGATATAAAATAAGCATTCATGAAATATTCAGAGTGTGATTCAGATACCAGGGGATTGCTGCATGTTCCAATGCTGGACATGCACACAATGGGGCAGAGAACAAGAGGCCACAAATTGCTTTCAGCAATGGAACCCTTCCCACTGATCCCTCCTTTCTGACTCAGTTCAGTTCAGTTTACCGAGGTACAGTGAAAAGCTTTTGTTGCGTGCTAACCAGTCAGCAGAAAGACAACACATGATTACAATCGAGCCGTTTACAGTGTATAGATACATGATAAATGAATAATGTTTAGTGCAAGGTAAAGCCGGCAAAGTCCGATCAAGGATAGTCCGAGGGCAGTTCAAGTAGATTGTAGTTAAACTAAGAAATGCTGCTGTGGGAGTAGAGGGTTAAGAGCATGGAGCAATTGGAATATGTGACTGCAGCTCTGCTTCTGTGGCTAGCACAGATATAGACGTCTGGGTTGGGCCATAGAGTCATAGGTTAATACTGTGTGGAAACAGGCCCTTCAGCCCAACTCGCCACACCAGCCAACAATGTCCCAGCTACCCTAGTCCCACTTGCCTTCGCTTGGTCCATAACCCTCCAAACCTGCCCTATCCATGTACCTGTCCAACTGTTTCTTAAAGGATGGGATAGCCCCAGCCTCAACTACCTCCTCTGGCAGCTCGTTCCATACACCCACCACCCTCTGTGTGAAGCACAGGCTTCAGAGACACGCTGCAAGAGCGTGGGGTCATTGTGATACACAACCTTCACCCAGAGTCAGGGTAGTGACCATCTGCAACAAGGCTATCCATCCAGCCTTGAAATTCAACAGCTCTAACATCACCATGTCCCCATCATCATCAGGGAATGAAGGAGTATGGAACACGTGCAGGTTGATCAGAGCTGGTCTTGGCATTGTGTTTCTACACAGACATTGCGGGCCGAAGGGCCTGCTCCAGTGGGGGGGGGGGGGGGGATGTATCCTTAACAAGGATGGTGATATTGTTGTTTCATATTCAGTATTGAAGAATATTCGTTTTTGCTTTGTATTACGGTGGTGGATTTCCTGGTAGTGATTTGTATTGTGATCGTCTCAGCTCTCCCCTCTCCTTGGTCCAGAGCTAGTGAGGATTTGCATCTTCCTTGGACTGTATGACTGTACCGCTGTCCTGTACAACAGCTGATGTCTATCTTCATCCACTGAAGACCACGAGATGCGTGGGTTTGTGGCAAGATTACTCCGCACATGAAAACCCACCTTGTTCAATTGGGGAATAAAGTGTAGCCTTAGTCAGACACTCTCCGACAAGAGAGATATTCTTAGCTTGCTGAGAACCTCCTTCTGTGTTTTTTTAAACAAACAATCTGTTCGTCTTTTCTCTTCTCATAAACAGCCTGCTGTTACTGTTACAGTTCTGCTTTTTAACACAGAAGTGCTCATTTAGAGGGGAAAAACTCGTTTCAACCATTCATCAACTCTCCAGTTTATGAATGGTTAAAATGGCTCAAATTTGGGAACCTTTCATAAACTCACAATCCACCCAATGAACAGGTTGTAGACATGTGATCACATCATGGAGAGACCGCAGATAGTAATATCCGCGTCACTAATTAGTTTGATTTAGCAATCTCGTTGAGGAGGTAATGTTTGTAAATATCATCCAATATCGACCAATATTATCCAGAAAAATCCCATGAGAATCTTTAGACCCGCCCAGGGTGCCAGGGCCTCAGTTTAACAGCCTGAGACTGAGATTGGCAGGCTCTGGCTTAGTAGGGGTGTCAAAGGTTATGGGGAGAAGGGAGGTGAACAGTGTACTGTGTTTACATATTCTGTAGTGCTGCCACAAGTAAGAATTTCATTGTTCTATCCGGGGCACATGACAATAAAACACTCTGGACTCTTGAATGGGGTTGAGTGGGAATGATAGATCAGTCATGATTAAATAGCAGAACAGACTCGATGGGCTGAATGGCCTAATTCTGCTCCGATGGCTCATGAACTGGTGGAGCCTCAGAACAGAGGACATAGAACATTGAACAGGAACAGGCGTTTTGGCCCACAATGTCCGTGCCAAACACAACCTCCTCTGCCTGTACGTGACCCAGACCCCTCCCTTCCCTGCATATCCACACGTCCATCTAAAAACCCCTGACATGGTACATTGCCACCAAGACAGTGGCAGCAAGATTATGTACTCGTGTTTCTGCTCCAAAAGCTTTTGTGTTGAAGTTGCACTCCAGAGCTGAGTGTGCAGCCACTGTGCCAAGGCTGCCAACTGTTCCAGCTTCCACACCATCCTCCTGCATCTCTTCAACAGGCAGTGAATTACTGTGAATGTTGTTAGAGAGACAAGCAAAACTGTTTCTGTACACACCAAAATAACTCATCAATTTAAAAAGGGATTCATTAATCTGTTATTTTTGGTGATATCAGTTGCCAGAGGAATGTTGGCTGGGACAGCAGTTGAGCATTTCAACCTCATGAGATCTTTGCTGGTCTGCTGGTACAATGCAGCAGCAGCACTGCTGGTAACCAAAGGCAGAATTAAATCACAACCTGCATTTCCACTGCAATAATACTCTCCATCCACCGGTGTGCTAACAACTGAAGATCCTCCATTTCCAACTGCTTCCCACTTGCCTCGAAAGGGTTGAAACATTCGAGTGGTCCTCTCCAGCCAATGCCTCCAGGAGGGAGGGAACTGACAAAGACTTTCATCAGTATGAGATTGCTGCTGTGACCTCTTCCCTCCTGGCCCAGAAACAGTGTCTTTCCACCATGGCCTAGGGACAAACATCAGCTGACTGCTCCTGTGTCCATAGCCAATGACACCAAGAACCAAAATCTTGGTGTAGATGAACAACAGGAGGATTCAAGATTCAAGAGCTTTAAGAGAGTTTATTGTCATGTGTCCCTGACAATGAAATTCTTGCTTTGCTTCAGCACAACAGAACATAGTAGGGTTACACAAAAGGCTGGAGAAACTCAATGGGTGCAGCAGCATCTAAGGAGCGAAGGAGATAGGCGACGTTTCGGGTCGAGACCCTTCTTCAGAACATAGTAGGCATTGACTACAAAACAGATCAGTGTGTCCATATACCAATATATCGGTAAGAAGGAACTACAGATGCCGGTTTACACCAAATATAGACACAAAAAGCTGAAGTAACTCAGGCAGCATCTCTGGAGAGAAGGAATGGGGGACGTTTCAGGTCGGATACCTAACCCCAGGTGGTAGTTGCAGGGGATTAGTGGCTCACAGAGCATCTCCAGCCCACATGCACATCCTTCCTTGCTGCATTCATTATTCGGTTTGGTCAGATTGAACCAGTTTGTGAGCTTTCAGTGTGAACTGAGCGAGTTGAAATCACGTCAGACCAATTGGACATAATAATGGGGTTCTGCTGAAGGGGATCAGCGATGGAGGAAAGCAAATGTATCAGGGACTGGGGTTGTACCGCTGATCATTGTGGCCCAACAGTGTCCATGCTGCCCATAGACACCAAATGCTGCAGTAACTCAGCGGGACAGGCAGCATCTCTGGAGAAAAAGGAACGGGTGACGTTTCGGGTCGAGACCCTTCTTCAGACTGGTTAGGGATAAGGCAAACAAGAGATATAGACGGTGATGTGGAGAGATAAAGAACAATGAATGAAAGATATGCAAAAATGATAAGGGAAACATGCCATTGTAAGCTGTTTGTGGGTGAAAATTAGAAGCTGGTGCGACTTGGGTGGGGTCCATGCTGTTTCAGTTATCTCCCTCTACTCAAGCTGACAGTGTCATCAAAGTCCCCCAGAAGTCAGGTTTGTGCTGGGCCCTGGTGATAGGGTGGGAGCATCGCTGTGTGCACAAACTGAGGGGCCAAGGGCGAGCGAGTCGGCCTGGAGGGGCTCCCAATGTATCCCATCGATCTGCAGGATAAGCTGGGGGAGGTGTAGGAACCGGCCCTCCTCCGCTCAGAAATCTTGTAACGGGAAGATGAAGTTGGTGATCTGATTATTGAGGACATTGTGAGGGGGGTGGCTCGGATCCCACGTATACCTGGTGTCCTGCACCAGTGAAACTGACCATGTTGGAAGAACTCGAGGCCTCAATGGTAAACCAGTCTCCACCAAGCTCCTGGCGACCCAAGCAGCGGTCTGAGTTTCACACAGTGCTGGAGTAACTCAGCGGGTCAGGCAGCATCTGTGGAGAACATGGATAGGTGACGTTTCACAGAGTGCTGGAGTAACTCAGCGGGTCAGGCAGCATCTGTGGAGAGATGGAATGGGTGACGTTTCGGGTCGAGTCCCTTCTTCAGGAGTGTGTGGTCCGGCCGGGCGTCGGCACCGCTCCTCGCCGTTCACACATGTGCGTCTCATGCATATGCATGCGGCGCCGTCACTCCCTCAGCGAGCTGCCCGTGTGATTCGATGCCGCAAATTCAACCCCTTCCCTCAGCCGTTCAAACCAGGCAAGCCCGATCTTTTTATTCCTTATTCTGTCTGTCTTATTCTGTTTTGGTTTTTTTTGCGTGCGGATGCATCGGGTGGTCTCAATAACTGAACGCGAGCGAGAGGGAGAGGGCGAGAGAGGGGGAGTGGGGGCGTCAGGTAGAGCCGCCGACAGAAGACTGCATTTGCATCTCCACTTGTGCGGAGAATGCGGAGACTCTGATGTAGCCGGGATTTAAAGAGGCGATCAGCGAGGAAGGGAGGCTGCTGTTGCAGGTGTTGCTGCAGCTGTGGGCTGCCACATCTGTATCGCCCCCAGCCCCTGCAAGGACAGCGGGAGCGCCAGGGAGTGTGCCAGGGAGGGGGCAGTGAGGGAGCTGGGCTCAGTTTACACGGGGCTGCGCTGAGACTCGGCTGCTCCACACACGCACAAGGCGGCGAGGATGCCCCTGGTTCCTCTCCCATTCACTGCAACCTTCCCGAGCCCGAGATTTCCCCTGGAGAGCGGGCGGGCGGCGCGGGGAGTCCGTTCCTTCTAGCGCCGGCCACCGCCAAGGACAAGGGGTCGCCCGGCCGGAGCCGGGGCCGGAGCCTCTGCAAGTGCGAGCGGAGCGGGACTCGGGAGCTGACCGCGGTGCTGAAATATTCTCCAGTGGACGGGAGTCAGGAGCTGACTGTGGGGCTGAAACCATCGTTGACGAGGAGGGAGCTGTTCGCGGTGCTGAAGCCACCTCCAGTGGACCGGAGCTGTCCGCGGTGCTGAAACAATCGCCAGTGAACGGGGACTGTCCGCGGTGCTGAAACAATCGCCAGCCAGGAGTGAGCTGGATCCGAACCTTTCTTTCTGTTGACGTTGGGATTTTATGCACGGGATCAACGGGCAGGAGGAAACCGCTCGCCCTAAATCAGCTCGATTGCTTATTCATTTCATTTTGTTTCCTTCTCTGTCTTGATCAAGACTGTGGGTCTGGCAGCTGCTCAGCTGCTGCGACGAGGAGGAGAAAGGGGAGAGCAGAGAAAAGGCAAACCGCTCCCGAGAACCCACTAACAGTTCCTCTGACTGAAGCGAATTAATGTGTCTTTGCCAAGGTAAAACAATGGACAAATTGGTCTCTTCCTCTGTTAGGTATCTGTCCTTGCTCGTAATGTTGAATAATAAGGAGATCTGTGATTGCAGGGTGCGTGTGTGGCAGATATTATATATTACATTTCCTCCTGCAGAACTCGAGCCTGAAATTATAATATTGAAATATTGGAGAATGTTAATGATATTCACAATGCCACTTTGTGTCGGGCCATTTGGGTTCGTATCTACTGTGAATTCTGTCGTTTATCTTAAAAGCAGATCATATTTCAGAGATTCTCTCCCACTAAGTTATTAAGTATTGAAATATTTATTTGGTATAAAACATGGAGTGAATTGCGGGCTACAGTTAACTGTTTGTAAACTGCAGGGAGTGGAATTATACAAACACAAATATTGGATCAGACTGCTTGGATATGGTTTGCGTTTATGATGAATTAACTATATTTGTTGTTATTTTATTGCAAAAAGAATCTTTGTTACCGTAATATTTTTAACTACGGCCTCAAGGGAGGGGTGAGCACTGCATGTTGTTAAGGTACTCATTTCCATCTGTACGAAGTTCTAATAATCTAGACTTTTCTTCCCACAATTAATTAATTTTGAGTTGTGGACTGCAGACCTAAAATAAGATGGAAGAAGCAAATCAAATTTGGGTCATCGACTTTAGTCTTCTTGATGAAACAATAGGCAGTATGTGCAAGTGCGGGTGTGTTGCCTGCTGTATCTTGCTGTCTGCGTGTGCGTGTGCATGTGCATGTGCGTGTGCGTGTGTCTGTGTGTGTGAGCACATACATAATTACTCATGGAAAGTGCCCTTCACATGCCTGGCAGAAGGTAAAATCCGGGCTGTTTCAGAGCAGTATTTGTGCTGGGTATAACTTACCAATGGGGGGGAAGCAGGTCAGCCACTGATTCCTCTCGCAAAAACATCTCCTGCTGAATCTCACTGACATCGCTGGATGAAATCGATGTACCCTTGGATGTGATGCTGGCATCTCGTGGGTGGATAAAACATTTAAAGAGCAATTGGAGCCAGTGAGTTTGCTGATCAGATGGGACAAAGCTGGTTTTAAACAGCCAGTGATTGTTAAAATGAATGGAAGACTGTTTGTCATGCATCGCTCCTTTTTTACATGACACTACCAAGGTGGACATTCTTCTTGGCAATAATCATAGATTGTATTAAAAACTCCATGATTTATTTTATTTTGAGGAAATTGTTTCTGTGATAGGAGTGGCATAGCTAAAGGATGTTGCAGATACTGGCAGTACAGAGGTGGAGAGACATAGCCTGCAATGTGTTGTCAGCAGATAATCAGCATGTGATGTTCGAGAGCCCAGAAAATATTGTTGGATGGATTACTGGTGTATATTTAATGCATTCCTGTGACATCCCTAATCTGCACGATTTTCAAGTATCCAGCAACAACTCCTATCGACTATAGGTTTAAATTACAGATGGATCCAAGCTTCCAGAGACTTCACTCAACTCAGGTTGAGATTTACATCTGAATGGAAAATAGAAGGCTGTTTTCGATAGAACCCAGAGTGCCGTACACTGTATATAATCCATCATGAAAACATTTTGCTTTTTCAAGGAATTGATCGAGCAGGAACATTCCCCCTGCTCTTCCTCAGAATCCATCGATGTCCAGCATAGAACCCAGATGTCCAACCTGAGGTGGCACAATGGGGCAGCAGGGAATTCCATCTCTGTGATCACCTCCTCTTGTCCATTGATGAAACTTCCCATGTCCACACCCCTCAGACCCCGAGCAGAAATACCCATCTCCAAAGTCCATGGATACAATGATCCATTTCCATACCCAATTGCCCAGATGTGAATTGAGGATAAACCATAACCATATGTGTAAACCATTCATGGCAGATGTGCCTTTTCATCTTCATGAGCAGGATTTCCATCTTCATAACAAGAGATTTCAGTACAGGAGTAGAGAGGTTCTTCTACAGTTGTATAGGGCTCTGGTGAGACCACATCTGGAGTATTGTGTACAGTTTTGGTCTCCTAATTTGAGGAAGGACATCCTTGTGATTGAGGTAGTGCAGCGTAGGTTCACGAGATTGATCCCTGGGATGGTGGGACTGTCATATGAGGAGAGATTGAAAAGACTAGGCTTGTATTCACTGGAGTATAGAAGGATGAGGGGGGAGCTTATAGAAACATATAAAATTATAAAAGGACTGGACAAGTTAGATGCAGGCAAAATGTTCCTAATGTTGGGCGAGTCCAGAACCAGGGGCCACAGTCTTAGAATAAAGGGGAGGTCATTTAAGACTGAGGTGAGAAAAAAGATTTTCACCCAGAGAGTTGTGAATTTATGAAATTCCCTGCCACAGAGGGCAGTGGAGGCCAAGTCACTGGATGGATTTAAGAGAGATAGAGCTCTAGGGGCTGGTGGAGTCAAGGGATATGGGGAGACGGCAGGCACGGGTTATTGATAGGGGACGATCAGCCATGATCACAATGAATGGCGGTGCTGGCTCAAAGGGCCGAATGGCCTCCTCCTGCACCTATTTTCTATGTTTCTATGAGTCACAGTAACTAACCCTGCACTCCATACACTAAATGAACAGACTATTTGATTCAAAGGGGTGCGCAGTAATGAATGTTGACAATGGGTAGGCAATCAGGTTGACCAAAACAAACCCAGTGAAAAACATTATAGAACCAGTACATCTCTCTGTGGACGTTATCCAGCACTGAGTCAGTGGAATATCAGCGACACTCCCACCCCACACGTAACAACCAGTCCCAATCACCTTCAAGCCATGCACTGGCCTTGTGATACCTGGTTGGATTGAACCCAATGATGCTAATTGCAAGCACCTGGCCTATGCTGGAAGTGTGAGTGAGTGAGTGATTATAAAAGGCATCCTTAAATGAAGCACTTCTTTGCTGGAGGAAGGACCAGAAATACAGGCTGCTGACAATTAGCATTAAACCTCGATTGAACCAGGTCTGTACCATAGTTCTGCTCTTCAGGTTATGAATTGATGTGCTGGCACAGTATACATGGGCAATTAAATATTCAGGAAAAAAAAATAGAACAGTCAGGAAAGATGAAATGTGCTGGAGCTTCTATTCTCAAGGAAAGCTGAGACTGTGCCTGATGCTGAACGATGAATTAATTATTGTGAAGCAGTCGCTGCAGCGATGAAGTTGCCATCTGTAAGGAGATCACATCTACAATCCTTGAAGATAAGCTTGTTTGGAATGTTTAATGAGCGATTCAGTAAGAACCTCTTTCGCTGGAGAAACATGGAACTCGCACTCCCCTGACATGCCTTGACTGAGGAACAGGGCTGGGTTTGGGGGCAAGGTCTGCCACTGGGGCAAGTTGGTACAGCTGAGTGCCTCAATTAGACCTTAATGTCCCTGTGTTAAGAAAATGAACAGTGACCGGGCCAGCTAACTCATTTTAGTTCTGATGCTTATTCAGTGGTTTCCTCTAGATGTTGTAGATATTGGGTAGTTGGTAGATGCACTGTCCAGAATAGGGGAAATCAAGAACCAGGCAACATATGTTTAAGGTGAAGGGATAAAGATTTGATGGGAATCTGAGGGGTATTTTTTATGCAAAGAGTAGTAGGAGTATGGAACGAGCTACTGGAGGAGGTAGTTGAGGCAGGGACTATAGCGAAGTTAAGAAACAATTAGACGGGTACATGCATAGAAGATGGACACAAAAAGCTGGAGTAACTCGGTGGGACAGGCAGCATCTCTGGAGACAAGAAATGGGTGACTTTTCTCAGTCTGAAGAAGGGTCTGAACCCAAAATGCACCCATTCCTTCTCTCCAGAGATGCTGCCTGTCCTGCTGAGTTACTCCAGCTTTTTGTGTCTGTCTCTGTTTTAAACCAACATCTGCAGTTCCTTCTTGTGCAGGTACATGGATAGGGCAGGGATATGGGGCAAACACAGGCAGGTGGAACTAGTGTAGATGGGACATGTTGGCTGGTGTGGGCAAGATGGGCCGAAGGGCCTGTTTCCATGCCGTATGACTCTATGACTGTTTGTTGCATAACGACCAAGTCAACCTTGGTCCTGCCATTCACGCTGATGGGCCTTCCTATCCAAGACCTGATGGTCAGTTGTCCCCTCCCTTCTGTCCACTCCTCCCCCTACTCCCTCCTCTGCCCTTCCATTGACCCCCTCCCCCCCAGTCCCAACTTCTCTCCACGAGTACCTGGTGGTTTCCAGCTGTTATGGCTTTTAAAAGACAAAGGGATTGCTACTGACCACAGATAGCTTCAGTAGCTTAAAAAAAACCCACTCCTTACTTCATTTTAATCAAAACTGCAGACTTGCTCCTTGAGACTGCTTACAGTGCAATGTGTAAAAACGTTTGAGCTGTGTAAAATGGATGAGGAGTTCTATCTGGAGCCAAGAGTACAGTACATTAAAATGTCTGGGGAGGAAACGTGGTGATGCATCTTTACCTCTGCTGTGACAGGCCAGACCATGGGCTTAATTATTCAACCAGTATCAATGGGCAGAGTGTTATTGCTGATCAGCTGACTGGTTTGATTTCATGCAAGTTAGTCTGAAGGGAGTTGGTTCTCGCTGCCAAATCTCCCGAAATTGCCGATTTTTCCAAGGAAAATTAGCTGAATTTTAAAGGCAAGAAAGTGGAGGAAAAACAGATTGTCAGAAGTGTAAAAGAGAAGATGACATTAAGCTAACCGCAAATAGGCCGACGGGAATAATGGGCAATGCAAACTCGTTTTAATCTCGCCTTTGAATTGTTCACACACATAACTATGGTATATCGGAACATAAAAACTAGATAAATTGTTCCCCTCCAATGCAACTCTGCTATTCCATGAGATTCCTGATATCACTTCCCTGATTTATCCATGTATCCCTTGATTCCTATAAAATCTGGATATCTAGCAATTCCTATTTTGTATGAATTCTGATTGAGCCTCTGAGATAGAGAACCCTTACTTCAATTCCAAATGGCCTCTGCCTTTGATAGTGATTGCAGTCTCTAGTTCTCGGAAGCATCTTCCTACATTGACCTTGTTGAGTCTTCTTAACAATTTTAATTCACCAAATGTCTTAGTCCCAGCTTGTGCTCAATTAATTTTTAAAATGCGTGTATCCATATTAAAAACGGAGTGGTTGACCCAGTTTCTCCAACGGAGTTCGCAATGGATTCCATGCTGACAGCCTCTGCTATGAAATAATTCCTGTGCTATATTATATAAAAAGACATCAAAGAAGTTTCCCAGATGCTCTGGGCGACATTTCATTGAATAGTAACCCGACATGGAAACAATTCCTTCTGCCTGACTCATTTGCATAACTACACTTTGTGTAAAAACCTCACCCTTGGGTCCCCTTGAAATGTTTCCCCATCTCAACTTAAACCTGTGTCCTGTAGCTTTAGACTCCCATACCCCTGGGGGAAATAAACTGCCCATCCGTCCTTTCCATGCCCCTCATTTTATAAACTGAGCTCGCCCCTGTGCTCTAGTGAGAACAATCCCCACTTACGAGGATGTTGCCAGGACTAGAGGGTGTGAGCTACAGGGAGAGGTTGAGTAGGCTGGGTCTCTATTCCATTGAGCATAGAAGGATGAGGGGAGATCTTAGAGTGATGTATAAAATAATGACAGGATTAGATCGGGTAGATGCACAGAATCTTTTACCCAGAGTAGGGGAATCGAGGACCAGAGGACATGCGTTCAAGGTGAAGGGAAAAGATTTATTAGGAATCCAAGGGGTAACTTTTCCACACAGAGGTTGGAGGGTGTATGGAACGAGCTACCAGAGGAAGTAGTTAAGGCAGGGACTGTCCCATCATTTAAGAAACAGTTGGACAGGTACATGGATAGGACAGGTTTGGAGGGATATGGACCAAACACGGGCAGGTGGGACTAGTGTAGATGGGACATGTTGGCCAGTGTGGGCAAGTTGGGTCAAAGGGACAAAATGCGGGCAGGTAGGACTAGTGTAGATGGGACATTGTTGGGCTAGTTGGGCCGAAGGGCCTGTTTCCACACTATCACTCTGACTCTATGACTTTGAATAAATCTCGCCTTGTCACTAAAGCCCCCCTATTCCAGGCAACATCCTAGTGAGTCTCTGTCTAGTGCCAGCACCTCCTTCCTGCATTGTTCTGTCCAGGATGGCACAATGGTCCAAGTGAGGCCTGACCAGCATCTTCTATATCTACAATACAATGTCCCAACTCTTACACTTAACACTCTTGCCTATTGAAGAGCTAACCACCTTTATCTAATCTATGTGCCATTATTTTCAGAGTGGTAAACCTGCCCCCCAGGTCCATCTGTAGATCAATGCTTCTAAGGTCTCTGCCATTTACTGTGTATATCCTGTCAATGCCTACCTTGCTGTGTGTCAATATTTCTAACATTTCCTTCCTCGACAACTCTGACCCCTTTTCACAAGCAAGTTATTGGCTGTGAAATGCCCTGGGCTACTCTGAAATATGAAGTTTGAGTTATTTTTTGTCCCTTGGATTAACCCTTGGTGAGCACATTCTCTCTGCCTATTTCATTAAACAAGAAAGGCAGTTGAAAAAACAGAACATAAACCAGACGTGTTTGTTTGAAGAGTCAAGAGTGCTGTGTTCTGCGGCCGGTACCTTGGCCAGGTGGGTTAGGAATGGCAGACTCCCTGTCCTGTGCAGGAAGGAACTGCAGATGCTGGTTTGCACCAACGACTGGATTAACTCAGCGGGTCAGGCAGCATGTCTGGAGAAAAGGAATAGATGATAGTTTTGGGTCGAGACCCTTCTTCAGACAGTCGGGAGAAGGAAACTAGAGATATGAAGAGGTACAAGGAACAAATGAATGAAAGATATACAAAAGGACAAATCAAAGACAGCGACAATGACCTGGGAAAGTTGGAGTCCACATGGCTTTCTCCTGGTGGATGTTTTCAGTGTAGGAGTCCCTGTTACTGATGCCAACAATTGTTGTGGAGGAAGTGCCAGGAGTGGAACTCAATAATAATTGAGAACCGCCATTATTTTACCATCTGGTTAGTGCCTGGCTTGGAGGGGAATGGGTGGTGGTGGTGCTCCAAGCCTGCTGCCCTTGGCATTGATGGTAGGTCATGGATTTAGGTGGAGATTGCATATTGCAGATGGTGGTGGAGGGATTGGACAGTTGTACAGGCGGTGGGGGTGCTGGTGAAGCAGACTCTTGCATCTTGGCGGGATATTCCTGGGTGTTATTGATGGGTGATGTGGTGTCAGGAGTGAGCTACTCACTGCACAGTTCCCAGCTTCCGTCTGGCCTTCGACGCCACTGAGCTTCGTGACTACCCACTGAGTTTCTGGTCAATGTTGATGCAGGATATTGATGGTGGCGAATTGGCAATCTGATGCCTGGGCTCAAGTGATGATAATGATGATGCTTCCTTTCTATAGACTGGACCTGTGGACCTGGATACGGTGAAAATCTTAGCTGTGCATAGATTCCAGTACATTCATGCCTTGGAGCAACACAATCATACATGCGTACACAAGTGTGTTTAGTGTAATAGTGGACTTCACTCAGACAGTACACAGCGTTGCCACATTTCTGGTGGCAATCAATTTTCAAAGTGAGGTGTTGGTTCCGTCTGCTGGAATGGACATTGCCTGGTGCCTTTGGCTGCATGGACGTGCATGCCCCTCGACAGTCCATGCAACTCGACTGATCGCAATCTCGGTCTTGCTGCATGCAGACATGGCCGCTTCAACTGCTGAGAAGTTGCAATTGTGCGATCTTCAGCCAGAGAGTTAGACAGAGCTCTAGGGGCTGGTGGAGTCGAGGGATATGGGGAGAAGGCAGGCACGGGTTATTGATAGGGGACGATCAGCCATGATCACAATGAATGGTGATGCCGGCACGAAGGGCCGAATGGCCTCATGCACCTATTTTCTATGTTTCTATCAGTGGACATCCCCACTTTAATGATATGGGCTGTCACGGTGGTGCAGCGGTAGAGTTGCTGCCTTACAGCGGATGCAGCACCGGAGACCCAGGTTCGATCCCGATTATGGGAGCTCTCTGTACGGAGTTTGCACGTTCTCCCCATGACCTGCGTGGGTTTTCTCCGAGATCTTCAGTTTCCTCTCACACTCCAAAGATGTACAGTAGAGGTTTGTAGGTTAATTGTCCCTAGTTGTTGTAGGATAGTGTTAATGTGCGGGGATCACTGGTTGGCATGGACCCGGTGGGCCGAAGGGCCTGTTTCCGTGCTGTATCTCCAAACTAAACTACACTAAACTGTAGTGACAAATTTCACATCGTCTCAAGGATTTAGTCCTCGAACTTCAGTTTGGCTTTAGCTTAGAGATAAAACGTGGAAGCAGGCCCTTCGCCCCACCAAGTCCATGCTACCCAGCAATCACTAACACTATCCTACACACTAGAGACCATTTACAATCTTTACCGAGGCCAATTAACCGACAAAGTTGCACGTCTTTGGTATGTGGGAGGAAACTGGAGAAAACCCACGCGGTCACGGGGTGAACGTGCAAATTCGTACAGACAGCACCCATAGACAGGATCGAACCCAGGTCTCTACGATGGAACAGCTGATGATAGCTGGGTCCAAGAGACCACGTTGAGGTCATCCAGCAGTGACGTCTGACCTCCAATAACCATCCTCTAGACAAAGTGTTATTCCAAGGATTGGAGCCTCCTCTCCCTTGACACCCATAGACCTCTTTACCTCCCCTGCTTTACAAAGGTGGTGCTTGGTGATTGCTCTGAGATGGAGCAGCGTATCACTAATTAATCTTTCTGCTCTGCATCCACTCTCCTGCATAGCTGTCCATTTTGCCAATCTGTTTGATCTCATGCAAGGTTAAACCCAGCATCACTCCTGATTAACTCACATTAATTCTTGGACACAGAATCTCCCAGATGGAACTGTTCCCTGTGTTTAGATCTCTGAGACCATCCTCCAGCTCGATAGAGCGCTTGACCTTGGCTTCCTGCACATCACCCTCATGGATGTGTGATACCCGTCTGTCCTCCCTTTAAGATGGTGTTAAAATCTGTTTAACAGTTCTGGTCACCTCTCTTGACATCTGACAAAGCCTTTTTCTCCATTCACAATGTTACATAGAGGGTAGTCACAGCCACTTGAACACTTATCCATTCCATGGTGGAGCCATCCAAAAGGAGCTGAGTCTGAAGCAGGATCCCAACCCGAAAATCCCTTGCCTATCCATGTTCTCCACAGATGCTGCCTGACCCGCTGAGTTACTCCAGCACTCTGTGAAACGTCACCTATCCATGTTCTCCACAGGTGCTGCCTGACCCGCTGAGTTACTCCAGCACCCTGTGAAACGTCACCTATCCATGTTCTCCACAGATGTAGCTACATGGCAGTTGCGAGCTAAATTCTGAAAAGATACACAAAATGCTGGAGTAACTCAGTGCATTATGCAGCATCTCTGCAAAAAAGGAATAGGTGACGTTTTGGGATGGAACTTCTTCAGACACTAATTCCTTCTTCCGACCTGAAATATCACCTATTTGTTTTCTCCAGAGATGCTGCTTAACCCACTGAGTTACACCAGCATTTTGCGTCTATCTTTGGTATAAACCAGCATCTGCAGTTCCTCCCTGTACATTCTGAACTGGAAACGTGTATTAGCTGCTTGGTGTTCTGATGCCAACTGATCTGTTGTGATCTCAACATCTCCTGTTAACCCTGGTGGGTTTCTCATTCACTGGCACCACCACCATCCACAGCTGCCTGCTAGTGGTGGGGAAGGCATAGGCTGTGAGAGTTGTCCCACTGAGGGACTGATCTTCGCTCCAGTGACTTGGAGCATTCGGGTCACTACTTGGACAGAACTGCCTGTTCTTTCTCGTATTGCTAATCCCGTTACCCTTCTGAAAACCATGCAAACAGGTCCCAAGCTCAATCACTGACTTGCCATCTTATCCTTCTTGGTTTAGCTTAGAGCTACAGCGTGGAAACTGACCCTTCTGCCCACTGAGTCTACACCGACCAGCGATCCCCGCACACTAAAGGGTCTGTCCCTCTACACGAGTTTACCCAAGAGCTCTCCGAGTTTAAAAAAAAATCCAACTGGTGGTAAGTACGTAGAATGTACGTAGCAGGTACGTCGGAGCTCGGGACGTCTCTTAGCGGCTCGTAACGCTGACAGCAGGTACACGGGAAACGCGGTAAGCTCGTGAAGATTTTTCAACCTGTTGATAAATGTCCACAAGAGCCCCGAGTACCTACGAGCGGCTATTACAGTAATTCTCTGAGCGAATCAGGGGAAACTCGGGAGAACTCTTGAATTACCTCATACAGAGGGACAGGCCCTTAACCTACACACACTGGGGACCATTTTACATTTATACCAATCCAGTTTACTTACATAACTGCACATATTTGTCATGTGGGAGGAAACAAGATCTCTGAGTAAACCCACGCGGGTCACAGGGAGAACATGCAAGCTCTGTACAGACAGCACCTGTTGTAGGGATCAAATCCGTGTCTCCAGCGCTGTAAGGCAGCAACTCTACCGCTGAATCACCATGCCGATTCTAATAGAAACTCCTCTGCCATTGTTGAAGGGCTCAGTCGATCAGGTTAAGGGAATTGGAACATTCTTGGTCTCTTTCTGGGAAAGCCCACTGATGTGCCTTTATCTGTCACAAGCTCAGTGAGATTATTTCCTAATAACATTTAATGTAGGATATTAATATTAATATGGTTTATTATGCAGATTAATACTTGAGAATAAGGTCATTATTGAAGATTATCCCCATCAGTCCTGCATGTACTGAGGGGAAGATGTCTGGTTTACACCATAGATGCTTTTCATTTTTTGCATTAACTTTTCAACTTATGTTTTGCATAATTGACAATTCAAACAATATCTTAATGTTGAAATCACGCTATAATCTATTGTTAACATTCAATAATTTTATTGTTTCTGTGAATTGATGTCTTATTCATCGTGAATGCTGGGTTTTAAGGCATTACGAGGGATTTATCATTCTGCATTCTCAGAAAAGCTTTTAAAAATAAATGGGTTATGGGGATTGTTAAAAATAATGGGATTTTAGGTGGATGCGGTGTGTAGGTAATTACTGGAGTGAAGAGGGGAATGACTGATGTTGGACGAGAACTCTCAGTAAGTGGTGGACCTCACCACCAAGTGGTGGTCGACCACTTATCAAGGTCCATGGTCAGATGCAGCTCTGCCCACGCACATGCACAATGGCCAGCTCTTGGTGTTCGCTGTAAACAAGTGATTCTTCATACAACAAGATCCCACAAACAACAATGGGATGAGTATTGAGTCACAAAATGGACCCTTCAACCCAACTTGTCCCAGTTGCACTAGTCCCACCTGCCCGCATTTGGTCCATATCCCTCCAAACTTGTCCTATCCATGTACCTGTCTAACTGTTTCTTAAATGTTGGGAAGGTCCCGGCATCAACTACCTCCTCTGCCAGCTTGTTCCACACACCCACCACCCTTTGTGTGAAAAAGTTACCCCTCAGATTCCTATTAAATCATTTCCCCTTCACCTTGAACCTGTGCCCTCTGGTCCTCGATTCACCTACTCTGGGCAAGAGACTCCATCCGATCTATTCCTCGCATGATTTTTTACACCTCAATAATATCGCCCCTCACCCTCCTGGGCTCCATGGAATAGAGTCCCAGCCTGCTCAACCTCTCCCTGTAGCTCACACCCTCAAGTCCTGGCAACATCCTCGTAAATCTTCTCTGTACCTTTTCAAGCTTGACAACATCTTTCCTGTAACACGATGCCCAGAACTGAACACATACGCTCAATGTGGCCACACCGAAGTCTCCTTGAAAGCGTGAGTAATAGGGATGGAAAATGTTGTGCCATTTTATAAATCCAGCCAAAAGGAAATTGATTTTGCTTCCCACATGGGGATAAGCTTGGCAGTGTAGCATCCCTTGGTATAGCAGTGGATATATAACCACCCACCCCTGAAGAATACATAGACTCCCATTTCTATTTCAGAAGGTTATTCATTGATCAATTTTCTTTGCAAAACGTTGTATCTAGCCACTATCTCTGAAAACGGTAAAACAGCTTCAGAATAGAATGGCACGGTGGCGCAGCCTTACGGCGCTTTCAGTGCCAGAGACCCGGGTTCGATCCCCACTACGGGCACTGTCTGTACGGAGTTTGCACGTTCTCCCTGTGATCCGCATGGGTTTTCTCCTGGATTGCTGGTTTCCTCCCACACTCCAAAGATGTACAGGTTTGTAGGTTAATTAGCTTTGTATAAATGTAAATTGTACCTAGTGTGCACAGGATACAGTTAATATGCAGGGATCGCTAGTCAGTGCGGACTCGGTGGGCCGAAGGGCCTGTTTCTGCGCTGTATCTCTGAACTAGAGAGTGATCAGGAGATAACAAGTACTTCCTTCATGCTCGACTGGGCTGTGAATGACTCCCCTGGGGCTACAGAGAATCCTTGAAATCCCACTTAGAGCAGAACAAGAAATCTCTGCTGACAGAGTGGGATGAAATGTAATGACCCTGAACTTGACCTAATTAATGTTGGCCTAAGGTGACCTACCTCTTTAGGTCTGTCCTCCTTCCTCCTGCCAAGAGGAATAGGTTTTCCATTCCTGGAGAGAGCTTGGCCTCTATATTGGAAGCTCACTTGTTGGTGATGAATCAAGGGGTCTTCAGCGAAGACTCCAAACATTGTACCCAGAACCATGAGTGCTGAAGGAGTTTAGAGTTGAGTCTAGAGGTACAGCACGGAAAAAGACCCTTCGGCCCACAGTCCGTGCAGACCAATGATCCCCACACATGAACACATCCTACACACTGGGGACAATTTACTGAAGCCAATTAAGCTGTGGGAGGACCTGGGGAAAACCCACGCAGGTCACTGGGAGAGTGTACAAACTCAGTACGTGGCACCCGTAGTCAGGATCGAACCTGGGTGTCTGGAGCAGTGAGGCAGCAGCTCTACCCGCTGCGCCACTGTGGATTATTCACACTTGCACTTGCATCGTGTCAGTAGACCATGACTCATCACTACCTCTGCCTCCAACATCGACCTACTTAGCAGCAGTGGGAATGTAACAGGGTTTTCTGTAACAGCAGAGGAATTTTCACAGCAGGATGAGACTGGCTGAAAACTGGCTGCCGCTACAGAAAATAGCCATTCAGTCGAACACTCTTTCTGCGAGACTGCTCTCTTTGTGTGCAGCTTCCCCCCCCCCGCTGTGCTTTGAAGAATTAAAATGTCTGACTGCAGCACGGACATCTGACCAGCCTGAACCGTCCTCGCCATCAATAAGATATCACCTGGGCAAGAGCCATTTGATGGGACATGTTGGTCGGTCATTCCTCATTTGATTTTCTCCATGCATGTTCAGATGCATTCTCTCCCTATTTTGAATTTCAACATCACTGTCCTGTTATATGCATCACAAAGCCATGCATGTCACGTCTGGAGACCACGCAACAAACGTATTTCATTGGACCTCGCTGCAAATGACAATAAACAAGACTGCATGGAAACAGGCCCTTCGGCCCAACTTGCCCACACCGACCAACATGCCCCATCTATGCTGAAGAAGGGTCTCAACATGAAACGTCGCCCATTCCTTCTCTCCAGAGATGCTGCCTCACCTGCTGAGTTGCTCCAACATGTTGTGTCTACCCCATCTATACTATTCTCACCTGCCTCCATTTGGCCCATATCCCTCTAAACCTGTCCTAGCCCTGAACTTGTCTAAATGTTTCTTAAACGTTCAAGTTTGTTGGTCAATTGTGATCTGTAAATTAGTCCCTTGTTTGGCGGGAATGGGATAGCACAAAACAGGTGTGACAGGTGGTCAATGGACTCGGAGGGCCGAAGGGCCTGTTTCAATGCTGCATCTTTAAACTTAAAACCAAACAAAAAATAAATGTTATTAATAAAAATAGACTCCCACAATCAAAATGTGGATTATGGAGATGTCAGAGACCTTAAATCAAAGTCAAAGTCAAAAGAGTTTATTGTCATGTGTCCCTGACAGGACAATGAAGATCTTTCTTTGCATAGCACAACAGAACATAGACGGCATTGACTACAATTCTATACATAAATACACCCGTGAATTAATAAATTAATAAAGTGCAAATAACAGATGGAGGGATATTAATGTTCAGAGTTCCGAGCCAAGTTTAATAGCCTGATGGCTGTGGGGAAGTAGCTATTCCTAAACCGGGTTGTTGCAGTCTTCAGGCTCCTGTACCTTCTACCCGAAGGTAGCAGGGAGATGGGTGTGTGGCCAGGGTGGTGTGGGTCCTTGATGATGCTGCCAGCCTTTTTACGGCAGTGACTGCGATAAATCCCCTCGATGGATGGAAGGTCAGAGCTGATGACGGACTGGGCAGTGTTTACTACTTTTTGTAGTCTTTTCCTCTCCAAGGCGCTCAAGTTACCGAACCAAGCCACGATGCAACCGGTCAGCAAGCTCTCTACTGTACACCTGTAGAAGTTAGGGAGAGTCCTCCTTGACAGACCAACTCTCCGTAATCTTCTCAGGAAGTAGAGGCGCTGATGAGCTTTCTTAATAATTGCATCTGTGTTCTCGGACCAGGAAAGATCTTCACAGATGTGCACGCCCAGGAATTTGAAGCTCTTGACCCTTTCAACCATCGACCCGTTGATATAAATCTGGAAAAAATTAGATTTGTCTTAATTGACAAACCAGAATTATTTACTAGAATATGGTCTCCGTTCATAGATTATTTGAAGGGGTAGAATGGGCCGGCGCTGAGACCTGACGGAAGCTTGAACCCAGGACTAATAATAGTTATGCTCTCTTACCTACAGACCTATCTCCTAAGTTGTATTAAGGATAGATTATTCTATTTTTCTAATTTTCTTTTCTTTTTCTTTATTTTTTCTATCTATTAAAAAAAATAATAATTAGAGTGAATGTTAATATGTAACCGATAAATGAAGACCCCAGCTACATTGGTAGCGGAGTGCCTGGAATCCTGGATATTTAATATGTAACCATTTAACAAAGTTTGTAGTGGTTGGGACTATGATAGGTACATGCCTCTAATAAAGCTTAACTTTAAAAAAATAAATAATAAATTAATAAAAATAGACCTTCAGCAATGGGCATCCCCAGTTTACCCCTCAAAGCCCCAGATGTGTTTCCCAGCAGTGAATCATTTCCGTGGCGTATATGTACAGGGGCCGCCTTTAGCTTCACGATAAGACACAGCCTCTATTTCAATCTCCAACCTTTCACAGCCGATTTCTCAGAATTTGTACTGCTCGACTCATCAAGGCTTCTAAATAGGTCAAGGATAGAGTTTTGGACTTTGACAAAATACATTAGATTATCCTGCTCAGTGTTGGTATAATGCCAATCCAAGTTTAAATCACCATGGTTTATATTATGGAGGCAGAGGTTTCTTGATGTCCAGACTTGCACGCATCAGCCCAGGGTAAGTGTTGGGTCTCTGAGCTTTGTTCCATGTCCATCAAGCAGGGCTTTCAAATTCCGATAGCAAGACTGGGTGTCAAAGTGCAGCAGCAGAGCGGTTCAGTAACTTAGCTTGCAAGCAATCTAAAGCCTGATCTCTCAACCTGCAACATGAGAGTTCAAACCATACCACGGCAATTGTGAATTAGATTGGAGTTTAATACGTGTAGATTCAGTAACGGTGGCGGCACCGTGGTAGAGTTCCTGCCTCACAGCGCCGGAGACCCGGGTTCAATCCTGACTCTGGGTGCTGTCTGTATGGAGTTTGCACGTTCTCCCCGTGACCTGCGTGGGTTTTCCCCAGGATCTCTGGTTTTCTCCCACACTCCACAGATGTACAGGTATGTAGGTTAACTGGCTTGGTATGATTGTCAATTGTCCCTAGTGTGTGTAGAATAGTGTGTGGGGATTGTTGGATGATGCGGACTCGATGGGCCGAAGGGCCTGTTTTCGCACTGTCTCTCTCTCAGCTAGACTAAACCTTGAGTCTGTTACTCTGAGTGCAAATATTTCCTGGATGTCTTTAGTCCCCATGTCCTTGTTTGGCCTGGGTCAGAGGATGTCCATGTCCACAGGTTCTGCACTAGTTCCAGAGGGCTCTCACCACCAGGACTGGGGCAACGCGACAGACTCATGGCCAAGCATAACTGATAGCTATTGGGATAAGACACCCATCTTCCTCTGGTCATCTCATAAGTTCTAGGAGCAGAATGAGGCCATTCGGCCCATCAAGTCTACTCCACCATTCAAGCATGGCACAATGCCAAGTTGAACTTGTCTCCTCAGCCAGCACGTGATCCTTATCTGTCCACTCCCTGTATATCCATCTGCCTATCCAAAAGCCCTTAAATGGCACTATTGTATCCGTCTCCACCCTCGCCCCTGGCAGTGTGTTCCAGGTGCCCACCACCCTCTGTGGATGAAATAAAAACATGCCTGCACAGTTTATCTAAATGTGGCCCCTTTCACCTTAAAGCTGTGCCCTTAATTCCTTGACATTTCTACCCTGGGGAAATAAAGATCGTCATATTGTGATACAGCATGGAAACAGGCCCTTCGGCCCAACTTGCCCATGCCGACCAATATGTCCCAGCTGCCTGTGTTTGGGCCATATCCCTCTATACCATTTGATGGTACTCTTGCCTCAATCTCACCACATTTGAACTGTCATAAATGGATTATTTTCCTTAAAATATGAAACCATTCAGTGTCTCAATAGACAATAGGTGCAGGAGTAGGCCATTCGGCCCTTCGATTGAAGATTGTTCATTTTCATTTTTCCTGCCTATTAAAGAGTGTGGGTGAAGCCAAGGAGGGTGGGGTGATGGTGGGGGAACATGGAAGGGGCTGGTAGGTTTGAATGAAGATACCTTCAGGGCTGTTTGTCCCATCTTCACCAGGAACAGGTAGAGGCCATTCACCTCCTTAACCCGGTTCTATCTGGGCACGAAGAGAGAATCAGAAAGCTGGAGTAACTCAGCGGGACAGGCGGCATCTCTGGAGAGAAGGAATGGGTGACGTTTTGGGTCGAGACTGAAAGTCACAGGAAAGGCAAACGAGAGATATAGATGATGATGTGAAGAGATATAGAAGAAATGAATGAAAGATATGCAAAAAAGTAACGATGACAAAGGAAGCTGCCCATTGTTGGCCGTTTGCTCGGTGGGAACAAAAAGCTGGTGTGTCCAGGGTGGGGAGGGATGGAGAGATGAGGAGTGCAGGGGGCGCTTGAAGTTAGAGAGATCAATAACCAGACCCCTTGGTTGTAAGCTGCCCAAGTAAAAGATGAGATGACTCTGATAGATGGCCTGGTCCTCTCCTCCCCGCTACTGAGTATCGACCTGTAGAAGGGCAGAGTGAGTCTGGTGTGTCCTGCAGAAACAGCTGAAGTCACAAGGTTAGGCAACGAGCAGCTTTTCAACACAGTATCTCATGCAAGTACTGTGCGTTTCCTTCTCGTTTGGGTAAGTACGTCTGTTGTCCAATTTATTTAGGATGTAAATTAGTTTGGGTTTAAATGACATTCCTTCTCGCTGGGTGATTTGCTTTTGCCAGAGATGGAATAAAGGAATGGAATTTGATACTGTCAGAGAATTGATGAATATGTTACGTGATAACATTTGATTTTTTACTTTATCCTTCCACTGATGGAGGTCAACCGAATGCACACGTCCCCTGCTGTTACAACGCTACCTTGTTGACTCACAGAACAATGGTTTTATATTTTGTTAGAAACCCAGAAACTCTCCGTGTGTGTGGGGAAAGGGAAATGAAATGTCTGGGTCACTGCTGGTCAGAGGTTGATAACCCTAGGAGTTGCTGGTACATGTTTGAAATGAGTTCAGTTCAGTTTATTGCCACATACCGGGGTACAGTGAAAAGCCTTTGTTTCGTGCTATCCATTCATCGGAAAGACAATGTGATTACCATTGAGCCATTTACAGCGACTTCTTGCGTATGGCGTGCACAGCCTAAAGTTGTAGGACAACTTGTTCTATTTGATTGTGCATGCTGGGTTGATAGTATTTGTCGAAACAGGGCGGACCACGTGAAGGTTGCAACCTTCCACCCCATTTACAGTGTACAGATACATGATGAGGGAATAACATTTAGTGCAAGGTAAAGCCGGCAAAGTCCAATCAAGGACAGTCCAAGGGTCACCAATGAGGTAGATAGTTCAGGACTGCTCTCTGGTTGTGGTAGGATGGTTCAGTTGACTGTGATGGCAAATACTTTAGACGTTACGTTAGACTTTACAGACACAGCGCAGAAACAGGCCCTTCGGCCCATCTGTAGGGCTATCCCAGCACTCAAACTACCCTACACACAATAATTTACAAATTTTACCAAAGCCAATTAACCTACAAACCTGTACGCCTTTGGAGTGTGGGAGGAAGCCGGAGCACCCGTAAAGAACGTGCGCAGGTCCTGCAGAGAACGTACAAACTCCGTACAGACAGCACCAGTAGTACAGATTGAACCCGGGTCTCTGGTGCTGTAAGACAGCAGCTCTACCCACTGCACCACCATGCTGCCTAGACTTCAAGCATTTGAGATATTTCAAGAGCAAATGAACACACAGTCAGCTCTGAGCTAATGCAGGACCTGGTTTAAATTGATCTACACTTCTTGAGCTTGAGTCTTGGCGTGTGAAGTGGTGACCATGCCTCGAAGGTTGTGGGTTCCTTGAGTTTAGCAGAGAGGAATGAGCATGGGCTTTGCTGGTGGCTGCCCCATGCATCATGGTGGACTTGTGAAAGACTCTTGAGATTCCCCCTAAAGGAACTGTGGATTTCAGCTAGTGATAGAAGCAGAATTAGGCCATTCGGCCCATCAAGTCTACTCTGCCAGTGAACCATGGCTGATCTATCTTTCCCTCTTAACCCCATTCTCCTGCCTTCACCCCATAACCCCGGACACCAGTACTAATCAAGAATCTATCTCTCTGCCTTAAAAATATCCATTGACTTCAATCGATTGATTGCCAATCACACTGGGTCTGAGCACTGGGACGGTGATTTACAGCAGTGAGATTCGTCACTTTACAGAGGAAAGGAGAAAGCCATCCTTGTTAATAAAGTAGAATTGGCCAGTGATCGACTGAGGTGCAATGTAGCCAGATGGTGAATCAATCCAAGCCTGGGACAAAAAGGAAATGTGGTCCTGTTCCCACTTGTTGCTAAGATGCTGGGAAGAACATTTGTCAATTTCCTGCACCAGAGTCTATATTATATTGGAGAAATAACGTTGTGGCTTCATTGAACCACAGTCAAAGGGATTAAATGAATCCGTTCGATCAATGCCAGGTACTACCTTGATTATTTCACACTGTTGTTGCACCAATTCAAAACTTGTCCATCAATATTTCTTGCATCGCACTGCATAAAGTCCCTGTGCCGGGGGGGGGGGGGGGGGGGGGGGTAGCAGAATTAGGCCATTTGGCCCATCAGGTCCTGATCCCAGGAATGAGTAGGTTGTAGGTGAGTAGTTTGATAGATCCTTCTTCTCTGTGGCTATCAAACTTTAGAACTCCCCCCCCCCCCCCCCTTCTGTCGTGGATTAGTCTGAGACCGACCCCCACCCCCTCCACCTCCATCACCCCCACCCCCTCCACCTCCACCACCTCCCCAATCTATGCACAAACCCCCACAAGCCTTTCCACTCGTCTCTTTAATTTCATGTTTTTGTGTTTTTACGACTGTTGGCAGATCAACTTCCCTCCTGGGATAAATAAAGATCTATCGTATCCTATGATGAGCGTTTGTCGGCGCTGGGCCTGTACTCGCTTGAGTTTAGAGAATGAGGGGGGACCTCATTGAAACGTACAGAATAGTGAAAAACCTGGATAGAGTGGATGTGGAGAGGATGTTTCCACTAGTGGGAGAGTCTAGGACCAGAGGTCACAGCCTCACAATTAAAGGATGTTCTTTTAGAAAGGAGATGAGGAGAAATGTCTTTAATCAGAGGGTGAAGAATGTGGAATTCTTTGCCACAGAAGGCTGTGGAGGCCAAGTCAATGGATGTTTTTAAGGCAGAGATAGATAGATTCTTGATCAGAACAGATGTCATGGATTATGGCGAGAAGGCAGGAAAATAGGGTTAGGAGGCAGAGATCAGCCATGATTGAATGGTGGAGTAGACTCGATGGGCCAAATGGCCTAATTCTACTTGAACCTGTGAACCTTATTCTCCTGCCTTCACTCCATAAGCTCTGACATAACCACTTTCCTTAGTTTAGTTTCCATCATTTAGTTTAGAGGTTCAATGGGGAATCGGGACCTTTTACCCACCAAGTCCGCATCGACCAGCGATACGCACTCACGCACTAATGCACTCACGTGTCTTTGGAGTGTGGGAAGAAACCAAAGATCTCTGAGAAAAGCCACGCAGAGAATGTACAAACTCCATGCAGACAGCACCCGTAGTCTGGATGGAACCCGGGTCACCGGTGCCCTACTCTAGAGGCAGCAACTCTACCACTATGCGGCCCTCAAAGTCTTCACAGATCTTGCCAACGCTGTCATTCACTGCTCCATTTGACTCTGACATACTCTGGAACGTTGCCTCCTTGGCAATTCTTCATTCATGAATTCCGATATTAGCTTCTGCAGGAATCAGTGGGCGTGTTACTACTGAACTTGTTTAAGATGCTGCCGAATATAGACGTGAAAACCTGGAGTAACTCAACGGTTCCGACAGCATCGCTGGACCTTTCTTCAGAACTAATGTATTCTCTCAAGGATAAGTAGGAGGAGCTGCCCGAGAGCTGGTGCCTGGCCTCGGGGCAGTACGGGGCAGCTCGCCAGACTACCACAGTCTGAAGAAGGGTCTCGACTTGAAAGGTCACCCATTCCTTCTCTCCAGGGATGCTGCCTGTCGCGCTGAGTTACTCCAGCATTTTGTATCTCCAGTCTGGCTAATTCCTGATGCCTTCTGTACCGTCTCCAGGTCACACATTTATCCCACGTACTATCACGTTCAGGGACTCGTAAAACTGCTCAGCGCAGAGACAGGCCCTTCAACCCATCTTGCCCATGCTGACCAAGATCCAGAGAAAAACAAAACCCATTTACAGAAGGTAGACAAAAATGTTGGAGAAACTCAGCGGGTGAAGCAGCACCTATGGAGCGAAGGAATAGGTGACGTTTCGGGTCGAGTCCCTTCTTCAGACCTTAGAAGGAACTGCAGATGCTGGAAAAATTGAAGATAGACATAAATGCTGGAGAAACTCAGTGGGTGAGGCAGCATCTATGGAACGAAGGAGTAGGCGACGTTTCAAGTCGAGACCCTTCTTCAGACTTTTCCAGCATCTGCAGTTCCTTCTTAACCATTGTCAGAAGCCTCAGCAAGGTGTGTTGAAGATGATTGGGAAGGGGCAATGAATACTGATCTTGCCAACAATACTCCACAATGAATGAGGACCTCTCTCTTTCTCCTGCGCTTTCTCCTCCTCTGTCCCTTCACAACCTCCCCCTACAGCTCAGACCCTCTAGTCCTGGCAGTATCTTCGTACAAGTCATCTCACACGGGGGTAGTAGCATTAACAGACTGGATAGCAGTGCCTGAAGTGGTGCAAGAGATTTTCATTTCCAGGCCAAGAGAATTTTAATTTTAGAAAAGATTATCTGATGTGTGAAAAGCAACGGGAACTATCATTTCAAAAGTGCCTGCAAGATAATGAACTATGTTTAGGGTCTTTCAATAATGCAAGAAGATTCTTGATATGACTGTTGATTCCTTGAGGGTACAATGGAAAAATCTTTAAATAAACACAGAGAAACATTGCCGTCGTCAAATCACCTTTAATCACTTTGAATGTCGTTTGCTTCTGTTTTATCCTTGGGTTATTTTGGAAGGACAAATTTTCAATCTTAGAAACATGGAAAATAGGTGCAGGAGTAGGCCAATCGATCCTTCGAGCCAGCACCGCCATTCAATATGATCATGGCTGATCATCCAGAATCAGTACCCTGTTCCTGCTTTTTCCCCATATCCCTTGATTCCCTTAGCCCTAAGAGCTAAATCTAACTCTCTCTTGAAAAATCTTCACTAATGTGCAGGAATTTTGTTCATGGCAGTACAGCAGTTGGGAGGTCATGTTGCTGTTGTACAAGGCGTTGGCGTGGCCGCATGTGTTCCATTATGGGCGCCGTGTTATAGGAAAGATGTTGCCAAACTTGAAAGGGTGCAGAGAAGATTTATGAGGATGTTGCCAGGACTCGAGGGTCAGGTTGAGTAGACCGGAACTCTATTCCATGGAGCGCGGGAGGATGAGGGGTGATCTTACAAAGATGTATATAATCACGAGAGGATTAGTTCGGATAGATGCACAGAGTCTCTTGCCCAGAGTAGGGGAATCGAAAACCAGAAGATAGGTTTAAGATGAAAGGGAAAAGATTTAATAGGAATATGAGGGGTAACTTTTGCACACAAAAGGTGGTAGTGTATGGAACGAGCTGCCAGAGGAGGTAGTTGAGGCTGGGACTATCCCAATGTTTAAGAAACTGTTAGCAATTGTTATGTTAGATAGTTATCTAGATAGGACAGGTTTGGAGGGATATGGGCCAAATGTGGACAGGTGGGACTAGTGAAGATGGGACATGTTAGCCGGTGTGGGCAAGTTAGACAGATGGGCCAGTTTCCACACTGTGCCACTCTATGGCAGTCACTGGGTGGTTCGAGCTGTTTGGGGTTAACTTGCAGGAAATGTGATTTGCAGTCATAATCAGAGGCTCAGAGTGTGATTTTCCATTGTGTCTCGGGGGTTGCTGTGGGTACAGAATTAAACCAGGCTCCAGGTTAATCCGTCTTCACCATGCTGGTGTCCAATGTAGGTGACGGGAATGGGAAAGAAATGGCACAACCCCATTTCCCATCTGATTGGTAGAGTTGGGAGAGGGCAGTAGAGTTGCTGCCTCACAGCGCCAGAGACCCGGGTTCGATCCCGACTACGGGTGCTGTCTGTACGGTGTTTGCACGTTCCCCCGTGACCGCGTGGGTTTTGTCGGAGATCTTGGGTTTCCTCCCACTCTTCAAAGACGTGCAGGTTTGCAGGTTAATTGGCTTTGTATAAGTGTAAATTGTCCCTAGTGTGTGTAGGATAGCATTAGTGTGCGGGGATCACTGGTCGGTGCGGACACGGTGGGCCGAGGGGCCTGTTTCCGTGCTGTATCTCCCAAATCTAAACTACACATAAGATTGTAATGGCGGGATTGGGCTTGCAGTTGATGACCCCAAAGCACAACGTCAGACAGCACGGTGGTGCAGCAGTAGAGGGCGGTAGAGTTGCTGCCTCACAGCGCCAGAGACCCAGGTTCGATCCTGACTACGGGTGCTGTCTGTACGGAGTTCGTACGTTATCCCTGTTACTGCGTGGGTTTTCTCCGGGTGCTCCGGTTTCCTCCCACACTCCAAAGACGTGCGGGTTTGTACGTTAATTGCTTCTGTGAATTGTCCCTAGTGGGAAGGATCGGGCTCTTCCACGCCACCTCCTGATTTCCCGCACCACCCATCTATTCTGCAGGGATTTTGCAGCAAGCACAGCTGAGAAACCATCTGTAGTTCCCCCCTCCCTGAGAGCTGGGTGTCCCACTCTACCACGATTGCCAGTGGATGTCTAGGCTGGTGAGGACCAAGAACATTTTGCCCAGCCTGCTCACAGTGAACGCCACGCCACGCCTCCTCCATCTCTGAAAATCAGAATTGCCGTTTCAAGGATCAAATGTATTTGGATCTGACTTTGATTTTGTGTCCCTTTGATATGTCAATATTTGTAATTGGCCCGCGAGGAAATAATTAATCTTAATTACCAGCGCAGCTGATAGAGGCATCACGCTCATGAGATGGGAGCAGCATTAGGCCATTCGGCCCATCAACTCTACTCTACCATTCAATCATGGCTGATCTATAACACCCTCCTAACCCCATTCTCCCCATAACCCTTACCTAATCAACCCCGTACTAATCAATAATCTATCCATGCACCCTGCCATGCCCTGCCCTAATATGCCATGCTGTATCTCTAGAAGACCCACAAGATGCTGGAATCGCGAGCAAAACACAAAGTGCTGGAGAAACTCAGCAGGTCAGGCAGCATCTGTGGGGGAGAGATAGGACAGCTGACATTTCAGGTCGGGGCCCATCCGCGGACGGAATGATTACTGTCCCTGGTTTTGTTGGATGGGAACGAGATGAAAGAGCAAATGTTGTTATTGTTCTTTTGTTTATGCAATTGATATTCAGCTCTGAGCCGGCAGAATATACTTTCTGTGCTCAGAATCCCTGGAGTAGCCGCTAATGTTCCAAATTCACTATATTATATTAAGTTGTCAGAGTGCTGGTACAGATTCCCATTCGTCTCTCTGACTTGCTGACACTGAAAACATTGAAACTTTAGTGTTCTGGGTACATCAGAGAGTTGGGGAGGGGAGGGGTGTAGAGAGGGGGTGTTTAAGAAGGAACTGCAGATGCTGGAAAATCGAAGGTAGACAAAAATGCTGGAGAAACTCAGCGGGTGCGGCAGTATCTATGGAGCGAAGGAAATAGGCAACGTTTTGGGCCAAAACCCTTCTTCAAATGGGACGGGACAACTGCCTGTCAGCTGCTCAGTGAATGGTGGAGGACAAACTCTGATCAGAAATATCATTGGCCTATTCCCTCCACAGATGCTGCCAGACCAGCTGAGTTCCTCCAGCACTTTGTTCATTGTTCTGGCATAACCATTATATGTTCCCATTTTGACCCTGCTCATTGAAATTGTCCCCAGTGTGTGTAGGATAGTGTTAGTGTACGGGGATCGCTGGTCGTTGCGGACCCGGTGGGTAGAAGAGTCCGTTCCCACGCTGTATCATTAAAAATAAAGCTAACTCGGGGAAATCAACACCTAAAATTCTCTTGACTAAACTGATCGGACATTAGACTAGACAAGCGAGGTATGGCAGGAAGTGGGCACAGTGGGCAGGCTGCCAACAGTCCATCTCCCTCTCAGCATGCACCCACCACTCTCAGGAGTATCCACCTCGTCTTCCTCTACTCAAAACCATCATAACCCGTTTCTGCCAAAGAAAAGATTTGCAAGAAAAGACACACGGTGCTGGAGTAACTCAGCGGGTCAGGCAGCATCTGTGGAGAACATGGATAGGTGACGTTTTGGGTCGTAATCCTTCTTCAGGCTGATGAAGAGGCTTTCCCGACTTCTCTACAAGGCTTGCCATCGGTACTTTAGAGATACAGCGTGGAAACGGGCCCTTCAGTCCACTGAGTCTGAGTTCACCACACACGCACACGCACACGCACACGCACACACACACGCACCCCATTTACATTTTTACCAAAGCCAATTAACTCACAATCCTGCATGTCTTTGGAGTGTGAGAGCAAACCGAAGATCTCATAGGAAACCCACGAGGTCACAGGGAGAACATGCAAACTCCGTACAGACAGCACCCGTAGTCAGGATCAAACCCCATTCTCTGGCGCTGTGAGGCAGCAGCTCTACCCGCTGCATTGCCACTGCATCTTGGGATGTTTGTCATTGACGGAGTCTGGTTGGCAAGCGAGCGAGCGGGAGGGAGAGGACAGGAACATGACCTTCATCTAGCTGAAGAAGGTGTAAAGCTTGTATTCTGGTCTAGATCCAACCATCTCACAGTGGGTGCTTGGAGGTCTTGGCTGGGTCTAGCCTCCTGCAAACACACCCATCCTCAACGTGTTTGAAAGCATTCGGAGGTAAAAGTAAGCATGGGTAATCTCTTAAATATTTTATTCAGTAATTCCTTTCAGAGTCACTGCATTACTGAACATTACTTAAATTGATAAACATCTGTTGCCTCCTTAGTATGCAAATATCAAAACCCATTAAACTTGTATTAAAAGTGATCCATAACAGCAGCCTGAGAGAGAATGTATTTGGAAAGTGTTCTTTCATCTGCGGGCCCTGGCCTTGAATCCAAATGGGAACATTGTCTACTCTATCTCTCTGACAGCTGGCAGCCATCACCTTGTGAATTGATGAGCCTGTGGAATCTTCACTCAGGCCCTTATTGGCCTGGATTCCAGAGCAACTTTAGTACAGCAAGCACACTGTCACAATGTACACAATGTACATGTATATCTTGCTGGCTGCATGTTTGTCCCGACAAAAGCAATCTCTCATTTGCCTCTTTGTACAGTGTACATTGATACATGTTCCTGTTGGATGTGATGCTATCTATGTGGGGGTGGTCTCATTTCAGGTCTGCTTGGTGCAGTGAGCAGACCACCAGGCATGAAACGCAACATTTTATTCACCTCAGTCACACCAAACTCCACTCATTATTCTCCCCACCATAGGGCAATGATACTCCAGGTGCGGTCTCACCAGGGCCCTGTACAACTGCAGTAGGACCTTGCTCCTATACTCAAATCCTCGCTAGGAACCCCAACATGCCATTTGCTTTCTCCACTGTCTGCTGTACCTGACACACCGGTAAAGTTACTGCCTTGCAGCGCTCACAGCACCAGAGATCCGGGTTCGATCCTGACTACAGGTGCTGTCTGTATGGAGTTTGTGCGTTCTCCCCGTGCCAGCCTGGACTTTCTCCGGGTGCTACGGTTTCCTCCCACACTCCAAAGACGTGCAGGTTTGCAGGTTAATTGGCTTGGTGTAAATGTAAATTGTCCCTAGTGTGTGTAGGATAGTGGTGATATGCAGGGATCGCTGGTCAGCACGGAGTCAGTGGGCCGAAGGGCCTGTTTCCGTGCTGTATCTAAACTAAGTCTGGCTGACTGTCGACTGGACACGGGTCCTCTCCACCCAACCCTCGCCCCCCTCCGCCCACCCCCCCTCCGCCCACCCCCCCTCTCCCCGCCCCCCCACACAGCTGATCCTCGGCCATGAACGTTGGCAGATGATTTACTGTGGGGGTCAGTTGTCCACACTGACAGTGACATTGACAATAGATGGGGCAGTACAATGCAGGAGTAGGCCATTCGACCTTTTGAGTCAGCACCGCCATTCAATGTGATCATGGCTGATCATCCAGAATCCGTACCCCGTTCCTGCATTCTCCCCATATCCCCTGACTCCGCTATCTTTAAGAGCCCTATCTAGCTCTCTCTTGAAAGCATCCAGAGAACCTGCCTCCACCGCCCTCTGAGGCAGAGAATTCCACAGACTCGCAACTCTGTATGAAAAATGTTTCCTCACTGCTGTCTGTGGGAAGACAGAAAGGGTTAAAACTTTACTTTAGACTTTAGAGACACAGCATGGAAACAGGCCCTTCGGCTCACCGAGTCCGTGCCAAACATTGATCCCCGCACATTAACTCTATCTCACACACACTAGGGACAATTTACAACTTTACCAAAGCCAATTAACCTACAAACCCGTTCGCCTTTGGAGTGTGGGAGGAAACCGGAGCACCCGGAGAAAACCCACGTGGTCACAGGGAGAACGTACAAACTCCGTACAGACAGCACCCATAGTCAGGATGGAGGCCAGGTCTGTGAGGCAGCAATTTTGCCGCTGCACCGCCGTGCTGCCCATTAGTGGAGGAATCTGACCAGCTGGGCTCGATACAACATGCAGGATATCTGGTTGTGGGGATTTGACCTGTTAGCTAACTGGCTGAAATGAGCTAACGGCGAGGATGTTGATCATTTGTGGAGGCATCCCTAGTCAAAGTGACTGAGCACTATATTAGAAATGCATGAATCAACAGACCTGTCCACCCTCTGCTGTATTAATGGCTATAACATGGAACCTTGCTGAGATCACTGGCCTCTTGGCTGATAGTTATCACTAGGGCATGAGGAGAGGAACAGGAGAGTGGAATTGCCCTCTGAGGTTTCTCTGCATCAGCGGCAGAGTAACGGAGACTCACTGTGGTGGTCGGACCCACCAGTCCCAACCCAACACACGTGGGGTCCAGCCCAGAGCACTGTCCTTAATCTGACCACCATGCATCTCCTGAGAGGCACGGCAACATCCGGCACCCACTGGACAGTCAGAAATGAAGCAGAAAATGCTGAGACAAGAAGAATATGGACAACAAAATCTGTAGAGAGGGGAGTGGTTACTGTTTCAAGTTGGTGACATTTAAAAAACAAGAGTAAAATCTACAAGTCTAATCTAAAGCTTTGTGTGGGAAATGGCACTGCTTCTGTTCATGTGATAGGAGCAAATTAGGCCATTTGGCCCATCAAGTCGACTCCGCCATTCAATCATGGCTGTTCTATCTCTCCCTCCTAACCCCATTCTCCTGCCTTCTCCCCATAACCTCTGACACCCGCACTAATCAAGAATCTATCTATCTCTGGCTTAAAAATATCCATTCAGCTGGCCTCCACAGCCTTCTGATTACGTGCAGGGCATCCCTTGTATGAGATGACACCAGAAACAGGTGCATATATTTTCTGCAGATATTCAGTGAATGTTTATTTGCCTCCAGCTGAGTCCATCTGACGCAGCTCCACTGTGGGATTTTGGGAACGCCACATGACCTCCCAAAGTCGGCAGCTGTGGATAATCGGCAACCCTGGAATACGACTCTCCGCAACTTCCTTGTGATCTCTCTGACACATCCAACTCAAACTGCAGCTCATGATGTCGTTATCCAATCTAAACTGCCTCAAGGTCAAAATCTCCTCAATCCTCTTGGTCAAATGAAGCTGGCAAGTTGCTTCATCTCCGGTCTTCATCTTCCACCCATTGCTCAGGCTCAACTTCACCGTCCATCTATGGACGCCAACATTCGTGCATCCTTTTCCTTTTCCCTGCACCAGGTTCTCCGTCAGCTCCATGACGCATCGGTAGGGTTGCTGCCTCACAGCACCAGAGACCCGGTTCCATCCTGACTACGGGTACTGTCTGTACGTAGTTTGTACATCTTTGTGACCACGTGGGTTTTCTCCAGGTGCTCCGGTTTCACCCCACACTCTAAGGACAAGCAGGTTTGTAGGTTAATTGGCGTCAGTAAAGATTGTAAATGTAAGTTCCTACTGTGTAGGATAGTACTAGCGTATGGGGTGTCAGGGGTTATGGGGAGAAGGCAGGAGAATGGGGTTAGGAGGGAGAGATAGATCAGTCATGATTGAATAGACTTGATGGGCTGAATGGCCTAATTTTGCACTTTCACTCGCTGGTCGGTGTGGACTCGATGGGCTAAAGGTCCTGTTTCTGTAAACTAAAGTAAATGATCAAATCTTATCTTCCATTTGAGATTTCTCGGGGCACAAACAATGCTAGAGCACTCATGAATGTTCCCGATGGCGACAGCGCGAATGAATGATGTTGTGATTAGTGTGGGCGACCAAGATGTGGTGATCGGGCCGGGCTAATGATGTCCAGCTGATCAATCGCGCCAGAGAATTTGTCTACATCGCGGCAGAGAATCCTGGCTTCATTTCATGGGCAGATTCAAGCAGCCATGTAGCTGGGTCGTAAGAATCAAGCCTCGATATTAGACAATAAGACATCTGGGCCAGAGAGAGGAGGATAATTACATATATATATAGTGTTGTACCCTTCAGTTTAACTTAATAATGTGAATGGAGACATGGTTTCCTACAACCCCTGATTCGATTTTTTGAAGTCCCTCTGAGTACTAAGTAACCTATGTACTGTTGAGATTACATGAGTGTTCTATCAAATAATATTGCATGAAGTCTTGTTCATTTTTTTTAGTTGAATCTAATAAAAACAGGATATCAGCTAATGTAGAATTTCAAGATTATTTGTAATTCATATCATTCTTTGAACAAACTCCAAAGGATGCAATTTTAGCAGCATTGATTTTCACCAGCCTCATTGTGTGGGGAAAGTGATATTGAGCATTAGGTTATTTCTGAACCTTTGCCGAGTAGCTTTCAAATGATTTCTATCCTTGTATAATTACCTGTCGCTGTGACTACACAAGGGTGAAGCAGGGGCAAGCCTTTAATCGAAAGTTATTTTCTTTGCTTTGAAATGTATTCATAGAAAATAGTAAATGCGGACAAAAAGATATTAAACTAATGGATGTCCAATAGCAAAGCTTACGGTGAATTGACGAATTGGGTTGAAATTTGCAAAAAATGAGGCATGATGTGTGGAGAAAGCTTTTTGATAGTCTCTGGGGAAATCTGAGACAGTGGAGAAAGTGTGATTTATTATTTCTGCGTGGTTTGGTGCGTGTAATGTGCCTGGTTTATATATTGCTGTGTTGGCCTCTCGTGGTGTTACTCAAGGATTGTCATCAACTGAAGATGTGAAGGTGTTTCCCAATCTTGCCCCTTCAGCCTCCCAACCATTGACCTCTGCGACGTCAAAACATAAACCATACGGCCACACTTGCCTTCATCAGTCGGGGCATTGATTGCAAGAGTAGGGAAGCCACGATGAAGTCCGAAGAAGGGTCTCGACCCAAAACCTCACCCATCCCTTCTCTCCAGAGATGCTGCCTGTCCCACTGACATTTCATGTCTATTTTCGGTGTAAACCAGCATCTGCAGTTCCTTCCTACACAATTAATTAGTCCCCTTTGAGCATCTTGTAAAGGAATCGAGGCTTGCGGGGAAACTGGGTCTCGAGTCTACTGGGGAAATGCTGCAGCTGGGAAAACCTGGTGATGAAAGGCAGCTTCAGTGGAACGCAAGAATATGAAACAGAGATTTTATGATGTGGGAGGTGGGAAGTATGGATATTATAGAAGAAATTAAATAAATAGCGGGGATAATTATAACAGCGTAATGAGTTTTTTTATACAGGCATGATGAGAAACGAGTTATTGGTATTTGGAGAAGAATAAATTGTGAAAATGAATAATGGCTTTAATGATATGAAGTTAAAACCCCCGAGTGAAATTCATTTTCATAAACAGAACCTTAAAATATAATGAAGGCCATTCAGCCCAAAATATCAGGGTTCAGGTGATAGAAGAATTAAGCCATTCGGCCCATCTGGTCTATTCCGTCATTCAATCATGGCTGATCGATCTCTCTCTCCCAACCCCATCCTCCTGCCTTCTCCCCATAACCACTGACACCCGCACTGATCAAGAATCTGACAATCTCTGCCTAAAAAATATCCATTGACTTACCCTATCCTACTTCCCCATTGACGGGATAGACGGCATGAACACGTTGGGCTGAAGGGCCTGTTCCATACTGCATGACCCTATGACTAGAAATTGCAGCGAATTGTGGACGCTGCCCAGACCATCACATAAAATCCAACTTCCCTCCCATTAACTCCATCTGCACCTCACAAGGCCAGCAGCATCATCAAGGACCAGTCGCACCCCGGCCACTCCCTCTTCTCCCCTCTCCCATCGGGCAAGAGGTACAGAAATGTGAAAACGCACACCTCCAGATTCAGGGACAGTTTCTTCCCGGCTGTTATCAGGCAACTGAACCATCCTACCACAACCAGAGAGCGGTGCTGAACTACTATCTACCTCATTGGTGACCCTCGGACTATCCTTGATCGGACTTTGCTGGCTTTACCTTGCACTAAACGTTATTCCCTTATCATGTGTCTGTGCATTGTGAATGGCTCGATTGTGATCATGAATTGTCTTTCTGCTGACTGGTTAGCACGCAACAAAAGCTTTTCACTGTACCTCGATACACGGGACAATAAACTGGTGCACTGACTAGTGCGCACATTGCTGGAGCCACTCGGCCATCACAGGCACCATTCCTCAGCACTATGTCCAGCTACTTAGCTTTGCGTTCATCATCCTGCAGGGAATTTGACTCTGATAAGCTCGCATGTCCTTGTATCTACTGATTCTCTCAGATTTATACACTTCATAGTTCACCTTCACCCTATACATCTCTGCGAACCTTCAAAGTGCCTTTCCACAATTAATGTCAAGTGTTTAATTGCCAATTGCTCTGGCAATGAAGCAATGAAATTCTTACTTGCTGCAGCTCATCAGGCCTGTAAACACCACAACATCGATAAGTATATAATAATCAATAAAACGATAAATCAATAGCTGTAATGCCAAGTAATAAGTCTGTAGGCCAACCGGTCACAACAGACAATAGGTGCAGGAGTGGGCCATTCGGCCCTTCGAGCCAGCACCGCCATTCAATGTGATCATGGCTGATCATCCCCAATCAGTACCCCGTTCCTGCCTTCTCCCCATATCCCCTGACTCCGCTATCTTTAAGAGCCCTATCTAGCTCTCTCTTGAAAGCATCCAGAGAACCGGCCTCCACCGCCCTCTGAGGCAGAGAATTCCACAGACTCACCACTCTCTGTGAGGAAAAGTGTTTCCTCGGCTCCTTTCTAAATGGCCGACCCCTTATTCTTAAATGCTTACTCCTTATTCTTAAACGGTCTGTAGAAGATCACAGTTGCTGAGGTTAGTGTTGTGCAGCGTTCAAGAGCCTGTTTGTTGCTGCCGACAATCTTGTGCGGCACGGTGGCACAGTGGTAGAGTTGCTGCCTCTCAGCACCAAACACCCGGGTTCGATCCTGACTCGGGGAGCTGTATGTACGGAGTTTGTACGTTCTCCCCGTGACCTGCGTGGGTTTTCTCCGGGTGCTCCGGTTTCCTCCCACACTCCAAAGACGTGTAGGTTTGTAGGCTAACTGACTTGGTAAATGTAAATGGTCCCTACTGTGTGTCGGATAGTGTTGGTGTGCAGGGATCGCTGGTCGGTACGGACTCAGTGGGTCAAAGGTCATGTTTACGCGCTGTTCCTCTAAAGTAAACTGAACTAAATTTCAATCAATATCTGGGCCTTGTAACTCAAGGAGCACTAATGGGAGTATTTCATTCTGAAAGCTTCTGTCATTTGGTAATGGCCAGGGTTCTGGAGCAGGTCCAAGGTGGGTTGGCCTATAACTGACTGCACTGTACCAGGCCTGGGAAGTTTTAATTAAAATTAGATCCGTTCTTCAGAACTCTTAACCCCAGCAGCAGAATAACAACAGAAATCAGAGCAGCCAGATTCAAGGCGTGTTTCAATTTACCCACCTATAATTGACTTTACCACAAGGAGTAAATGGAATTGTGTGAGGAGAACTGAGCAAATGTAAGCTGCTAGGGTTGAGAGTTGTGTGTAGGAAGGAACTGCAGAGGCTGGTTTTAAGCAAACACTAAGATAGACACAAAGTGCTGGAGTAACTCAGCGGGCCAGGCAGCATCTCTGGAGAGAAGGAATGGGTGATGTTTTGGTTCGAGACCCTTCTTCAGACACGTTTCAGGTTAGGACCCTCCCTCAGACTGAAGAAGGATCTCACAAGTTCATAAGTGATAGTAGAATTAGCCCATTCGGCCCATCAATTATAATTAGCCCATTCGACCCTATGTAGGGGGTGCCGTCCAATTGGGCCTGGCCGCCCTGCTTGCAGCTGTCCGTCCTTTCGATCCATTTTTTTATTTGTAGTATATTAAAAGTGTTTTGTTTGGAGCTCTATTCTTTTTCTGTGGGGGAGGGGGGAAGGGGGAATCTATTTCTCAGTCCCTACATGGTGGGAGAGGTGGCTTTTCTCCGGCAGCATCTTCGCCCCGTCCTCGCGGCCTACCATCGGGACTGGAGCAGCGTTTCTTGTCGGGACCGGCCGGAAACTCGGCTTTGGCGGCAGCTCAGCGCCGGAGTGCCATCGCGGAGCGGGCGTTGCCTGGGACGCCGCTCCGGTGCTCCGGAACGCTGGGTCCGCCGATGGAACATCGCGGGGCTGCGGGTCTGTGGAGCGGCCAGCCGCGGGCGGCAGTGCTGAGTTTAAACACCGGGATCTCTTGCCTAGATCGCCAGTGTTGGAGCTCTGACCAGCGCGGCCTGTTGGCTTCGGGAGCCGCGGTCTCCGGTAAGGGAGCGGCCGTTCCAGGTATTCCAAGCCATTGTGAGGGTTCTCCCGACGTCAGAGCTGGAGAGAGGGCCTGGAACATCGGGCTGCCGTAGCAGCCACTGTGGAGGCCTCAATCGGCCCGACTATGGGTGGGAAGGGGATGGGGACTGGACTTTGTGCCTTCCCTCACAGTGGGAACCATTGTGGGGGGATGTTTTATGTTAAATTCTTCTTTAATGTTGTGTTGTATACTTATTAGTGTCACTGCATCAACTGGTGTATAATACTGTGACAATAAATGAACCTTTAAACATTTGAAGACTACACCGCCATTCAATCATGGATGATCTATCTTTCCCTCTTAGCCCCATTCTCCTGCCTTCTCCCCATAACCCCTGACACCCGCACTAATCAAGAATCTATCTATCTCTGCCTTAAAAATATCCATTGACTTGTGGCTTCCACAGTCTTCTGTGGCAAAGAATCCCACAGATTCACCACCCAATGTTCTATAGATTCGGGATCAGTTCCTGTGGATTGGAGGGTAGCTAATGTTATCCCACTATTTAAGAAATGAGGGAGAGAGAAAACCGGGGATTTTGGACCAGTTAGCCTGACATTGGTGGTGGGGAAAATGCTGGAGTCAATTATAAAAAATGAAATAGCTGAACATTTGGATAGCAGTAACAGGATCGGCCCGAGTCAGCATTGATTTACGAAGGGGAAACCATGCTTGATTAATCTTCTGGAATTTTTTGAGGATGTGACTAGGAAAATGGACAAGGGAGAGCCAGTGGATGTAGTGTACCTGGACTTTCAGAAAGCATTTAAGGTCCCACATAGGAGATTAGTGGGCAAAATTAGAGCACATGGAATTGGGGGTAGAGTGCTGACATGGAAAATTGGTTGGCAGACAGGAAACAAAGAGTAGGGATTAACGGGTCCCTTTCAGAATCTTCTTGCGTATGGCGTGCACAGCTTAAAGTTGTTGGACAACTTGTTCTATTTGATATTATTTGATTTTGCATGTCAGGTTGATTGCATTTGTCGAAACAGGGCGGACCACGTGAAGGTTGCAATCTCCCACGCCCCCCTTTCAGAATGGCAGGCAGTGACTAGTGGGGTGCCGCAAGGCTCGGTGCTGGGACCGCAGCTGTTTACAATATATATTAATGATTTTGATGAAGGGATTGAAAGTAACATTGGTTGGGTTGGCCATCCGTGAGTCATGGCACCAGGCGGAAGAGGGCTTTGCCTGATCCGGCTGCCTGCCCCTTTCCTGGGGTTGCGTCCGTGCCCAGGTGGTGTTACAGAGGGGCCACACGCTGTCTACGGGCACCCTGGGGGATTTCCAGGACCGCTGGGCACCACGGGGGGTGGAATGCATCTGTGACAAGGATGGGGAAACAGTAATGGTGAGTACTGGAGAATGTTTGTTGTACTTGTATTATATTTGTGTTGCTAAAGATCGTTCTTATTATAAATAATTGATTAAATTTGTTTTTGGTAATAAAAAAAAGGTGTGAATGCAACAGTCAGCCTTTTCAACGTCTCCCAGCGTTTCATGGTGTATGGTCTTTATACTTTGGAGATGCAGTGCGGAAACAGGCCCTTCGGCCCACCGAGTCTGTGCCGACCAGCTAGCTCTAACGCACGCCCGAGGGACAATTTACTGAAGCCAATCCTGCACGTCTTTAGAGTGTGGGAGGGAACCGGAGCACCCGGAGAAAACCCACACGGGTCACAGGTCACATGTGATGTACAAACTCTGCACAGACATCACCCGTAGTCAGGGTTGAACCCGGGTCTCCGGCGCTGTGAGGCAGCAGCTCTACCCACTGCACCACCGTGTCAAACATGGCCAGTAAGGCCAGAACACTGGCTCCATGAAGAAGCAATCGATCATCGTCTGACCCACACTGGTGGAATATTATTTGCTTTTAGCCTTTATAATGCGTTTCATTTGGTTCCTTACAGTACACGTTAATCTGTTATCCACCATTTGTGGTATGCTAATAGATCTGTAATGGCTGGATCCCATTTCTGCCCTTTACTGAAGATTTAACCACTTTTAACCCTGGTAGTCACAGCTACGCACGGAGACACAGGGAGAGAGACAGAGGCACAATTATAGAGTGCGTAGGAAGGCAATGCAGATGTTGGTTTACACTGAAGATGGACATAATAATCTGCAGTAACTCAGCGGGTCAGGCAGCATCTGTGGAGAACATGGATAGGTGACGTTTCACAGAGTGCTGGAGTAACTCAGCGGGTCAGGCAGCATCTATGGAGAGAGGAATGGGTGGGGTTAAAGGGTCTAGACCCTTCTTCAGATCACAGAGTGGGTTGTTGGGAGATGGTGTATTTATTCGAGAATTTTTGATGTTTCGATGGAGCAGACAGTTGACATTTGCCGCTGCTGTTCATTGCGTCGAGGGTCTGGGTCATTTTCCAGCCTTGCCCACCTCTGTAAACTCAGTTACAGCTTCAGGCACAGGTTAGAGTGTGAGCAACTCTTAGCATAAGATTCCTATTTATTATTAAAACTCCTCTGGCAGACGCATCCGCTCTGTTGACGATCCCCGTGAAGATCTAAGCTTTCCTCAGTATCCCCAGCTCTTGCCCTATCTGTTGGTCCACTGGTCCATGGTATAACATATTATTGGTGCTCGGGGTCTGGTGCTGAGGGCAGGACCACTTCACACGACCAAAGTCATTCCAATCAACCCGTGTCTGTTTGGTTTAACCATATAACAATTACAGCACAGAAACAGGCCATCTCGGCCCTTCCAGTCCATGCCAAACACTTACTCTCACCTTGTCCCATCTACCTGCACTCAGACCATAACCCTCCATTCCCTTCCCATCCATATACCTATCCCATTTATTTTTAAATGATACAATCGAACCTGCCTCCACCACTTCCACTGGAAGCTCATTCCACACAGCCACCACTCTCTGAGTAAAGAAGTTCCCCCTCATGTTACCCCTAAACTTTTGTCCCTAAATTATCAAATCATGTCCTCTTGTTTGAATCTTCCCTACTCTCAATGGAAAAAGCTTATCCACGTCAGCTCTGTCTATCCCTTTCATCATTTTAAAGACCTCTATCAAGTCCCCCCTTAACCTTCTGCGCTCCAAAGAATAAAGACCTAACTTGTTCAACCTTTCTCTGTAACTTAGTTGCTGGAACACAGGCAACATTCTAGTAAATCTCCTCTGTACTCTCTCTATTTTGTTGACATCCTTCCTATAATTAGGCGACCAGAATAGTACACCATACTCCAGAATTGGTCTCACCAATGCCTTGTACAATTTTAACATTACTTCCCTACTCCTATATTCAATGCTCTGATTTATAAAGGCCAGCACACCAAAAGCTTTCTTTACCACCCTATCTACATGAGATTCCACCTTCAGGGAACTATGCACAATTATTCCTAGATCCCTCTGTTCCACAGCATTCCTCAATTCGCCTACCAAGATTTATCCTACCAAGATGTACCACCTCACACTTATCAGCATTAAACTCCATCTGCCATCTTTCAGCCTACTCTTCCAAATGGCCTAAATCTCTCTGTAGACGTGTACCGAGGTACAGTGAAAAGCTTTTGTTGCGTGTTAACCAGTCAGCGGAAAGCCAATACATGATTACTATCGAGCCATCAACACTGAACAGATACAGGATAAGGGAATAACGTTTAGTGCAAGGTAAAGCCAGCAAAGTCTGATCAGGAATAGTCCGAGGGTCACCAAAGAGGGAGATAGTTCTGCACTACTCTCTGGTTGTGGTAGGATGGTTCAATTGCCTGATATTTTTAAGGCAGAGATGGATAGATTCTTGATCAGTGCGGGTGTCAGCGGTTATGGGGAGAAGGCAGGAGAATGGGGTTGGCAGGGAGAGAAAGATCGGCCATGATTGAATGGCGGAGTAGACTTGATGGGCCGAATGGCCTAATTCTGCTCCTATCACTTATGACCTTATGGTAACAGCTGGGAAGAAACTGTCCCTGAATGTGGAGGTGTGCGTTTTCACACTCCTGTAACTTACCTGATGAGAGGGAAGAGAGAGTGGCCAGGTGGGGACTGGTCCTTGATGATGCTGCTGGCCTTGTTGAGGTGCAGATGGAGTCAATAGAAGGGAGGTTGGTTTGTGTGATGGCCAGGGTGTGTCCATAATTCGCTGCAGTTTGTGAATGAAGCAAGCTGGTTGGTCGAGGAAGAAAATGGCAAAGCATCAGCAGCAAATGGTAGTGATATTTGTGTCAGTCCCCCTTCACAGCCCCGCACAGCGCTGACACTCGGAGATAACGTGCAGAGAACTGTCCGCCAGCTGATGGAAGCGACATCAGGCCACAAAGCAAAACTGCAAGAGAGAAATAATCCATATTTAAAACCTGATATCACCCTGAACACACTGACAACCAATTTAAATACATCTCGGCAGCCAGTGGTGCCTGCTGACAGGGCACTGTTCATATCTGTTCATTCCCAATGTCATTCACAAAGCTCCTACAAGGTCTCCAGGTGATTCAATGTTGAAATTAAACATTTAACCCAATCCATGGTCAGAGTGATACAGTGGGGAAACAGGCCCTTCGGCCCACCTTGCCCATGCCAACCAACATGTCCCAGCCACACTAGTCCCACCTGCCTGTGCTTGGCTCGTATCCCTCCAAACCTGTCCTATCTGTCTAACTGTTTCAGAGGTTTTTGTAGGAATGCTGATTTATACTGAAGATAGACACAAAAATGCTGGATAAACTCAGCGGGTCAGTCAGCATCTCTGGAGAAAATGAATAGGTGACGTTTCGGGTCTGAAGAAGGGCTCCCACCTGAAAAATCAGCTATTCCTTTTCATACGGTCATAAGTACTAGGAGCAGAATTAGGCCATTTGGCCCACATAGTCTACTCTGCCATTCAATCATGGCTGATCTATCTCTCCCTCCTAACCCCATTCTCTTGCCTTCTCCCCATAACCCCTGACACCCGTACTAATCAAGAATCTATCTTCTGCCTTTATGGCAGATGTTTTCAAGACAGTGTTAGATTTAGCTGTTAGGGCTAACGGATTCAAGTGATACGGGGGGAGAAAGCAGGAATGGGGTACTGATTTTGGATGATCATATTGATTGGCGGTGCTGGCTCGAAGGGCCAAAAGGCCTACTCCTGTACCTAGTTTTTATGTTTCTATGTTTCATTCTCACCGGAGAAGCTGCCTGTCCCGCTGAGTTACTCCAACATTTTGTGTCTATCATCATTTCTGTTCTGTTGGACTGTTGACCAATGCCCAGGCAGTCTGTGTAATGGGGGGGGTTGAGGTTGTAACCAGCTGCGTAATGTCTCCACTGGTATCTAGCATCTCACGGTGGCGCAGCGGTAGAGTTGCTGCCTCACAGCGCCGGAGACCCGGGTTCGATCCCGACTACGGGTGTTGTCTGTACGGAGTTTGCACGTTCTCCCTTTAACCACGTGGGTTTTCTCCGGGTGCTCCAGTTTCCTCACACATTCCAAAGACGTGCAGGTTTGCAGGTTAATTGGCTTCGGTAAAATTGTTCCTCCCATCTTCCCCCATTCCCTGCCACCCCCTCTTCCTTTCCCACCCCCCTTTCCCCTCGCAAACCCCCTTTTCCCTCCCACCCCTCCTCATCCCTCCCAAACCCCCTCCCCCTCAATTGTCTTCTCCTCCCACCCCTTTCCCCTCCCATTTTCCCTCTTACACCCAACCCCCCTTCCCCTCCTATGACCCCTCTCTTCCCCATCTCACCTCCTCTCTTCCCCCTTTCACCCCCCTCTCTTCCCCTCTCACCCCCCTCTCTTCCCCTCTCACCCCCCTCTCTTCCCCTCGCACCCTCCCCTCCCTCCCATCCCGCCGCCTCTCTTCCGCTCTCCCTCCCCTCTCTTCCCCCTCTCTTCCCCCTCCTCTTCCCCCTCCTCTTCCCCCTCCTCTTCCCCCTCCTCTTCCCCCTCCTCTTCCCCCTCCTCTTCCCCCTCCTCTTCCCCCTCCTCTTCCCCCTCCTCTTCCCCCTCCTCTTCCCCCTCCTCTTCCCCCTCCTCTTCCCCCCCTCTTCCCCCCCCTCTTCCCCCCCCTCTTCCCCCCCCCTCTTCCCCCCCCCTCTTCCCCCCCCTTCCCCCCCCCTCTTCCCCCCCCCTCTTCCCCCCCCCTCTTCCCCCCCCCTCTTCCCCCCCCCTCTTCCCCCCCCCTCTTCCCCCCCCCTCTTCCCCCCCCCTCTTCCCCCCCCCTCTTCCCCCCCCCTCTTCCCCCCCCCCTCTTCCCCCCCCCTCTTCCCCCCCCCTTCTCCCCCCCCTCTTCCCCCCCCTCTTCCCCCCCCCCTCTTCCCCCCCTCTTCCCCCCCCCCTTCCCCCCCCCTCTTCCCCCCCCTCTTCCCCCCCCCTCTTCCCCCCCCTCTTCCCCCCCCCCTCTTCCCCCCCCCCTCTTCCCCCCCCTCTTCCCCCCCCTCTTCCCCCCCCCTCTTTCCCCCCCCTCTTTCCCCCCCCTCTTTCCCCCCCCTCTTTCCCCCCCCTCTTTCCCCCCCTCTTTCCCCCCCCTCTTTCCCCCCCCCTTCCCCCCCCCTCTTCCCCCCCCCTCTTCCCCCCCCCTTTCCCCCCCCCCCATCTCCACTCCCAGGAGGAACCTTCCACAGGGTGTCTCCACAGCAGGTCTGCAGCGGGCCAGCTCTCCCCAGTGCGAGGGACATGAGGCATCCTCTCCCTCCCTGCCGCCCCTGGTCCTCCATTGAGGAACTGCAGTGAATCATTCATCTTCCTTCATTACTTCCCAAAACGTTCCACCTGTCGCACTCAGTCGGTGTTGCAATTACCGCACAGGGGAGCTATTACAGAATGAAAATGAGATGAATTATAGACACTGTGAAATGTTAAATACTCCTCATCTTGTCAGCCTGGGTTATTAATAACCTGGTAAGAATGGGTTAGAACGAGGCATTCTCATTTCAGAGTCTGCAATCAAACAGAGTGACTCCATTTTAACTCTGAATAGTTTTGAGCATCAAAGTGTAACTGAAATTGGAATGAGATGTCTGTTCGGCCCATTCCTTCTCTCCAGAGATGCTGCCTGTCCCAATGAGTTACTCCAGCATTTTGTCTATATCTAATGGTTGAATACCTTCATTAAAGACTTAACAGTGGCCCAGCGGTAGAGTTGCTGCCTTACAGCGCTTGTAGCACCAGAGACCCGTGTTCAATCCCAACTACGGGTGCTGTCTGTACGGAGTTTGCACGTTCTCTCCATGAGCCCGTGGGGTTTCACCAAGACCTTCAGTTTCCTCCCACACTCCAAAGACGTACAGGTTTGTAGGTTAATTGGCTTGGTGTAAGTGTAAATTGTCCCTAGTGTGTGAGTGTAGGATAGTGTTAATGTGCGGGGATCGCTGGTCGGTGTGGGCCGAGGGGGCCTCTTTCTGGACTGTTTCTCTAAAAAACTGGTCTAGTAAAGGAATTGCAGATGCTGGTTTACACCAAAGAAAGACACAAAATGCTGGAGTAACTCAGCGGGTCAGGCAACATCTCCGGAGAGAAGGAATGGGTGATGTTTCGGGTCGAGACCCTTCTTTCCTACACACAAAGATGGTCCGCAGGTCTCCAATGAGGTAGATAGTAGTCCAGGACCGCTCTCTAGTTATGGTAGGATGGTTCAGTTGCCTGATAACAGCTGGGAAGAAACTGTCCCTGAATCTGGAGGTGTGCGTTCGTTTTCACACTCCTGTACCTCTTGCCCGATGGGAGAGGGGAGAAGAGGGAGTGGCCGGGGTGCGACTGGTCCTTGATGATGCTGCTGGCCCGAAACAGACTATGAAGGTCTGATCCCGATTTCAGATCCACAGAAAGAGAGGGGTGAATGAATGTCAAGGAGCAATAGTGGAGGGGGATGTGGGGATTCTTTGGAAAGTCATTGCAAAGGATATGTGCCGGATGTAAAATCTGACTTCATCAGAAGCAAACAAATATGAGCTAAATGGTCCGAGGATCTCCAATGAGGTAGACGGTAGTTGAGAGACCCGGCCTGAGCTTCTATCTACCTCGTTGGAGATCCTCGGACTATTTGTCATCTGACTTTACTGGATTTTATCTTTCTCTAAACCAGGGGTTCCCAACCTTTTGTGTCCCATTTACCCCTGGCAACTTTAATAGCACTTAACAATATTATTTCACTTATTTATGCACAACTAATGATGAACAGATACCGGTATACCAGAACCAAACAGAGTCAGTCATTGAGGAAAAAATATCTGGAAAAAAATGAACAAATGCACCCCCTGGGTAGGCAAAATTTACCCCAGGTTGGGATCCCTTGCTCTAAACAGTATTCACGTTATTCCCTTCATCCTGTATCTGTACACTGTGGACGGCTCGATTGTAATCATGTATTGTCTTTCTGCTGACTGGATAGCTTGCAACAAAAGCTTTTCACTGTACCTCGGTACACGTGACAATAAACTGAACTGAGCTCACATGCTTCAGACAGGAATTGAGAATATAATTGTTATCATCTGTTGATGGATATTCTTGTTCACGATGCAGAGCTTGGGTTTCAGCAGTAGAATAATGGCCGTTTTTTCACAGTGATCAGTTTTAGGGCTGGAATGAAATCGAGCAGGATTTAATTCCAATATAATCTGTCTCCGAACCCTTCTGTTGTGTCGGCGTCTCAGCAATTTCTCGTCCATTTTACTCGGGGATGGATATCAAATGCTGAAACACAGGAAATAATTGCAACAAAAATAATAAACAGGGACAATAATCAGACCATTATCGAGTGCTAAAAGATGGCATTGCATTCAGGCAGGCTGGACTAAAAGCAGCTGGTGAACAGATTAAGTGATTAGCATTTGTTAGACTGACAGCTCAGGGTATGGACTGTAAAATTATAATATAAATTGCAGCATAATTACTCGAGGACCACAATTAAGAAAAGGCTTGTTCAATGTTATCGTCTCATAAAACTCAGTGTGTTTTTTATTGCCACTCTGAGGGGGTGGCATGGTGGCACAGTGGTAGAATTGCTGCTTTACAGCAGGAGACAGCGACAGAGACCCAGGTTCGATCCTGGCCACAGGTGCTGTCTATACATAGTGACCGCATGGGTTTTCTCTGACACACTCCAAAGACAAACATGTTTGTTGGTTAATTGGCTTGGTATAAATGTACAAATAGTACTCTAGTGTAGGATAGTGTTAATGTTAGTAGATCACTGGTCAGTGCATTGAAGGGCCTGTTTCCACACTATCTCTAAACTACACTAAGTGGCTTGGCTTGCTGCTGCCTATGTAGGGGGTCATAGGAATGCAGTGTGTGAGTTTACCCCACACTATCCATGGACTAAGTGCAAACTATCCCTGAATCTGGAGGTGTGCGTTTTCACACTTCCGTACGTTTTGTTCGATGGGAGAGGGGAGACGAGGGAGTGGCCGAGTGGCCGGGGTGAGACTGGTCCTTGATGATGCTGCTGGCCTTGCCGAGGCAGCGTGAGGTGTAGATGGAGTCGATGGTTTGTGTGATGGTCTGGACTGTGTCCACAATTCACTGCGATTGGGTTTCCAAGGCTGGATTCTCACGGAGAACAGCCTCCAGTAATCATTTATCGGGATCCATTTGGGACCAGCTCCATCCAAGACCACAAGAAATTGCAGCGAGCTGTGAACGCAGCCCAGACCATCACACAAACCAACCTTCCTTCCATTGTGTAAGGAGCTGCAGATGCCGGTTCAAACCAAAGATAGCCACAAAAAGCTGGAGTAACTCAGCAGGACAGGCAGCATCTCTGGAGAGACGGAATTGGTGACCTTTCGGAAGATGTTGTCTCGACCCGAAACGTCACCCATTCCTTCTCTCCAGAGATGCTGCCCGTCCCGCTGAGTTACTCCAGCATTTTGTGTCTCCCTTCCATCGACTCCATCTACACCTCACGCTGCCTCGGCAAGGCCAGCAGGGTCATCAAGAACCAGTCGCACCCCGGCCACTCCCTCTTCTCCCCTCTCCCATCAGGCAAAAGGTACAGAAGTGTGAAAACGCACACCTCCAGATTCAGGAACAGTTTCTTCCCAGCTGTTATCAGGCAATTGAATCATCCTACCACAACCAGAGAGCAGTGCTGAACTACTATCCACTTCATTGGTGACCCTCGGACTATCCTTGAATGGATTTTGCTGGCTTGAGCTTGCACTGAACGTTATTCCCTTATGTACAGGCTGTAAACGGCTCGATTGTAAGCACGTATTGTCTTTCTGCCGACTGGGTAGCACACAACAAAAACTTTTCACTGTACCTTGGAGTACGTGGCAATAAACTAAACATCAGCTTTGTGCTGACAATAAGTATCTCCTCAGAATCCGAGTTTTAATAGCATCAAGCACTCTGCTTCTTTTCTGAAATTCACAGTACGGTGAATTATCCAGTCAACTCAATAAATCTGAATCCAATCTGTACATTACACCAATTCAACTGTAGAATATCAAATGGGTGAAACCATTCCTATTAACTTTTATGTCTAATCCCTGACCCAAGCATAATGCTTAAATATTAATCCCCAACCCACATGCTTCTAGTTGCCATGCTCAATGCAAGGGAAAGATCATGCCTACAGACAGATGGTCTTTCAGGCTGCTTATCCGTTGAAGAATACTGTTTCATGTGACTGGATTTTTAATTACAAAATGTAAATCATAGTTAATGATTAATATTCATCTTCTCTACCTTAGCTTAGGGTAGAGATACAGCGCGGAAACAGGCCCTTCGGCCCATTGAGTCCGCACCGACCAGCGATCCCCGCACGTTAACACTACCCTGCACCCGAGCGACAAATTACACTTACACCAAGCCAATTAACCTTCAAACATGCACGTCTTTGGAGTGTGGGAGGAAACCCATGCAGGTCACGGGGAGGAGGTACAAACTCCGGATAGACAACACCCGTAGTCGGGATGGAACTCGGGTCTCTGGCGCTGTGAGGTCACAAATCTACCACTCTGCCACCTTTTTACAGATATTTTAATTTAATTAGTTTTATATTTGTGTAGAAAGTTGTCTAAATGCCCAAAGGGTTAGAGACCGGTTTCTTCACTGATGATGGCACTCATTGCTGGGAGATAGTGAGGAGATATTGTCTCTACACTGTTGACTGATTGTCATGGAAACCTATTCTAGATGGAACAGTTAAACCCAATTTTTCAGGAGGTTTGCTGCAGCAATTAAATAGCCAATGAGAGAAACACTGGAACCGTTGAAGCACGTGTGATTCAGGGCGAGCAGGCTGAGTAGAGACAACATCTACTGGAATTCATTAACACAGATGGTGGTGGAGGCTAAGTCAATGGATAGTTTTAAGGCAGAGATAGATTCTTGATTCGTACAGGTGTCGGGTTATAGACAATAGGTGCAGGAGGAGACCATTCGGCCCTTCGAGCCAGCACCGCCATTCAATGTGATCATGGCTGATCATCCACAATCAGTACCCCGTTCCTGCCTTCTCACCATATCCCTTGACTTCGCTATCTTTAAGAGCCCCATCTAGCTCTCTCTTGAAAGCATCCAGAGAACCGGCCTCCACCGCCCTCTGAGGCAAAGAATTATACACTCACAACTGTGTGAAAAAGTGATTCCTCATCTCCATTCTAAATGGCTTACCCCTTATTCTTATGGCGGTTAGGGGGAGAAGGCAGGAGAATGGGGTTAGTAGGGCGGGATAGATCAGCCATGAGTGAATGGCGTGCCTGCCCTGATGTTGGGGAGTTTCATGCTGGTTGGGTGAAGATGGACACGCTGGAGTAACTCAATGGGACAGGCAGCATCTCTGGAGAAAATGGAACAGGAGAAGATTCGGGTCGAGACCCTTCTTCAGACAGTCCGGGGAAAGGGAAATGAGAGGGTAGTGGACAAATGCAAAAAACAACCATAGTCAAGAAAAGGTTGGAATGAGGAGGTTTACAAGAATGATGCCAGGAATGAGTGGGTTAGCCAATGATAAGAGTTTGTCGGCACTGGGCCTGTACTCGCTGGAGTTTAGAAGAATGAGGATGGACCTCATTGAAACGTACAGAATAGTCAAAGGCCTGGATAGAGTGAATGTGGAGAGGATGTTTCCACTAGTGGGAAAGTCTAGGATTAGAGGCCACTGCCTCAGAATTAATGGATGTTCTTTTAGGAAGGAGATGAGGAGGAATTTCTTTAGTCAGAGGGTGGTGAATCTGTGGAATTCTCTGCCACAGAAGGCTGTGGAGGCCAAGTCAGTGGATATTTTTAAGGCAGAGATAGATAGATTCCTGATCAGTACGGGTGTCAGGGGTTATGGGGAGAAGGCAGGAGAATGGGGTTAGGAGGGAGAGATAGATCAGCCTTGATTGAATGGTGGAGTTGATTAGATGGGCCGAATGGCCTAGTTCTACACCTATTTAGTATGATCTTATGAAAGTTGGAGTCCACAATGGTCCATTGTTGGTTGTGAAATGGTTGATAACGAGTTATAGGGCCAGTGAAACTCATCAGGGTGACAGTGAAACTAGTATGACAACGAGGGTGAGGGGAGGGACGGAGAACTGGGTGGAGGGGGGGGATGGGAGAATTATGGTTAGGGTGGGATGGGTTTGAGCTACCTCCATGGCTTCACCCAGCCGCTAACCTGCAGGATAAACAGTCTGCTGCTTATCTCTCCACACACATTCATTAACTCCGTGGAATGCTTCACATTTGCATTCTTCTCTCTGCCTCCCAAGCAGACTCCCCCTGCTTTTGCCACCGATGGAGTCCACAGCACTAAGCAGAATTGCAATGTTCAAACACTGTGCCAAAGGCAGTCGGCATCTCTGGCAGCGCACGCACTGCGCCACAGGAAATTAAGAGGTGGAGGCTTAAAAGGTCTCAGCAGCCGGCAAGGTTGAGACCGCTCTTGACACCAAAGTGGGTGGTATTGTAGATAGTGAAGATGGATGTCTAAATTACTGAAGGATCTTGATCAGTTGGGCAGGTTGGCCGAGGAATGACTGATGGAATTTAATACAGAGAAATGCAAGATGTTGCATTTTGTGAGGTCTAACGCGGGCAGGACTTACACCGTGAATGCCAGTTGTAGAGCAGAGGGATCTAGGAGTAAAGCAACATAGTTCCTTCAAAGTGGTGTCACAAGCAGATTAAGGTTGTCAAAGGGGCTTTCAGCACATTGGCCTTCATCAATCAGAGTACTGAGTGTAACGTTAGCGAGGTCATGTTGCAGTTATATAAGGCGTTAGTGAGAATGCTTTTTATTCACTTCTGGGCACCATGTTATGGGGAAGGTGTTTCCAAGCTGGACTGAATCATCTTCTACCTGGATAGGACAGGATTGAAGGGATATGGGCCGAATGCATGCAGGTGGGACTAGTGTAGCTGGGAGATGTTAGACGGTGTGGGTAAGTTGGGCCAAAGGGCCTGTTTTCACGCTGTATCCTACCACAACCAGAGAGCAGTGCTGAACTACTATCTACCTCATTGGTGACCCTCGGGTAATCCTTGACTGGCTTTACCCTGCACTAAACATTATTCCCTTATCATGCATCCATACACTGTGAATGGCTCGATGGCAATCTTGCATTGTCTTTCTGCTTGAATTCAACCAAATCCTTTCACTGCACGCGTGACAAACTAAACCAAACGGAAACATGGAGTGAGGGCTTTGGAACGCAAGTTGGGAGAACCAGTGACCCAGACTATGTGGATACTGATGGAAACGTGATCCATTCCCCTGCTGCAAGGTTCATCTTTTCTTCCTCTCCACTTTCCCTGAGATCTTGTCTCAGGGCTGCTAATTGCCATTCCAATGCTGTCAGGATTTATTCTAATCCTCTAATTATCACCTTTCTTTTAAATATTAGTTATCATTTTCTGATTCCACCTCTGGTGGCATCCTGTTCCCATCTTAATTTGCAAATTGTACCAAGCCAGCACTGCAGATAGAAGTGTTCCATCTGACTGTGGCTGGCCCCAGCTTCCAGCCGTGAGCTCCTGGATTGTACTGGTCCAAGGATCTGGAATTTAATGCCATGCCTTCATCTTAAAGGTTCTAAAAAAGATACCTTTGGACTGGTACATGGATACGAAATGTTTGGAGAGATAGTCATAGAGTGATACAGCGTGGAAACAGGCCCTTCGGCCCAACTTGCCCACACCAGCCAACATGTCCCAGCTACACTCGTCCCACCTACCTGTGCATGGTCCATATCCCTCCAAACATTGGGATATGGGCCATCCATGGGCAGGGGGACTGGTGCAGATGGGGTAACTTGGTCAGCATGGGCAAGTTGGGCCAAAGGGGCAGTTTCCGCACTGTGTAACCATGACTCTGCTTGAAGAGGTGTGGGCTGGCCAACTGGAGCATTGTCTCCCCTCTGGTGATCAGAGCAACAACCTTATGAGTTTTCAGAGTCTGTAACTGTGTGAATGAAGGGACCAAGACTGGATTTGACAGACACGTTGCCAAGTTATCTCTAAGATTAAGACACTGAGCAACATGGCCTATTCTTGTGAAGTCTTCCTGCTTTATTCAGTTCAGTTTATTGTCCCGTGTACTGAGGTACAGTGAAAAGCTTTTGTTGCGTGCTAACCAGTCAGCGGAAAGACAATACATGATTACAATCGAGCCATTTACAGTATACAGATACATGATCTCATGAATGACTAGGTTAAACTATGATGGGCGTTTGACGGCACTGGGCCTGTACTCGCTGGAATTTAGAAGAATGAGGGGGGACCTCATTGAAATATACACAATAGTGAAAGGCCTGGATAGAGTGGATGTGGAGAGAATGTTTCCACTAGTGGGAGAGTCTAGGACTACAAGTAACAGCCTCAGAATTAAAGGACGTTCTTTTAAGAAGGAGATGAGGAGAAATTTCTTGAGTTAGAGGGTGGTGGATATATGGAATTATTTGCCACAGACGGCTGTGGAGGCCAAGTCAGTGGATATTTTGAAGGCAGAGATAGATAGATTATTGATTAGTACGGGTGTCAGGGGTTATGGGGAGAAGGCAGGAGAATGGGGTTAGGAGGGAGAGATAGATCAGACATGATTGAATGGCCAAGTAGACTTGATGGGCCGAATGGTCTGATTATACTCCTATCCCTTTATGATCCTTATGACCTTATGATAAGGGAATAATGTTGAGTGCGAGGTAAAGCCAGCAAAGTCCAATCGAGGGTCGTCCAAGGGTCACCAATGAGGTAGATAGTAGATCGGCACTGCTATCTGATTGTGGTAGGATGGTTCAGTTGCCTGATAACAGCTGGGAAGATACTGCCCCTACTCTTGTCTTTGCTAGATATTCCAGTTGCTTACTGCTGAGGTAAATCTCACTGGAGAACCAATTTTTCTTGGTTCTTGTCTGCTGTGTTTTTGGCTGGGAATCCAACAAGAAGAGAAAGCTGATTCCATTCCAGGCGCTAGACTTAATGCCAACACACTGGAATTGGCAAGATCATTCCTCACCCTACTTCTCTTGACATTCACTGTTCTTGGACGAGGTAATGATCCACTGATCAACTGATGCAGTTCAGCGTAACCTATTAAAGCAAAACACACTGAGCTGACGGAGCAGCGAGACAGCAATATTCTTCAGTAAATAAGATATCAGGCACAAGTAAGAATAATATGCAGTGGGTGAGGCAGCATCTATGGAGCGAAGGAAATGGGCAATGTTTCGGGCCGAAACCCTGAAGGAAACAGGGAATGTTTCGGGCCGAAACCCTGAAGGAAACAGGGAATGTTTCGGGCCGAAACCCGGAAGGAAATAGGCAACGTTTCGGGCCGAAACCCGGAAGGAAATAGGCAACGTTTTGGGCCGAAACCCGGAAGGGTTTCGGGCCGAAACGTTGCCTATTTCCTTCGTTCCATAGATGCTGCCGCACCCGCTGAGTTTCTCCAGCATTTTTGTCTACCTTTGATTTTCCAGCATCTGCAGTTCCTTCTTAAACACAAGAATAAAATCCTGTGGGCACTGGAAATCAGAAACTAAGAACAAACCATTGACCACTGTGGAAAGTAAAGCAGTTTTGTTCTCATGAGAGCTCAACAAACGGAACCATTAACATCTCTACGAAGGGGTTATATTCCAGGTCTCCCAATAGCTAGCGGGAACTAGCCGGCTCATCACGGAGAGATGTAAAAACAACAGTAGATATTTTTACGGCAGAGATAGATAGATTCTTGATTAGTGCGGATGTCAGAGGATATGGGGCGATGGCGGGAGAGATAGATCAGCCATGATTGAATGGCAGAGTAGACTTGATGGGCTGAATGGCCTAATTCTACTCCTATCCCTTATGAACAGGGTTATTATAGTGGATGACTTTAACCTCTCCTCTCGGCACTGTGGCGCAGCGGTAGAGTTGCTGCCTCAAAGCGCCAGAGACCCGGTTTCAATCCTGACTACGGGTGCTGTCTGTACGGAGTTTCTACGCTCGCCCCGTGACCAGTGTGGGTTTTCTCCGAGATCTTCGGTTTCCTCCCATTCTCCAAAGATGTACAAGTTTGTAGGTTTGGCCCTGTGGTGTGTAGGATAGTGTTAGTGTGCGGGGATTGCTGGTCGGTGCGGACCCTGATTCCGCGCTGTATCTCCAAACTAAAGTAAGTCTCTACGATGGGGTTCCACTGTGGGTCTCCCAATAGCTCGCATTAACTAGTAGGCAGATCGTGGAATTATATAAAAACAACAAGGTTATAAACGTGGATGACTTTCTCCTCAACATTGACGAGTTATCCCCATTCAATTGCATGTATGTAACTGAATTAGTGTCACTATTTTTAAGGTGAGTGTCGTTTTTTGACAGATGCTTGATTAGTACGGCTGTCGGGAGTTGTGGGGAGAGGGCACGAGAATGGGGTCAAGAGAAATAGATAGTCATGATTGAATGGCGGAGTAGACTTCTGCTCCTAGAAGTTACGAACTTTTGTTAGGTGCATCTGGGCAGATTGTTGTGAACACTAATTCTGGTGAGTAACGGGCCTGTCCCACTGTACGAGGTAATTCAAGAGTTCTCCCAATTTTTCCCAATTCGAACATCGGAGAATGTCCGTAGGAGTTCGTGGATGTCTCGTAGCGGCTCGTACGAGCAAAGAGTAACTTTTTTTTCATCACAAGTATTTTTTTACTCGTGGACATTTTTCACAGTGTTGAAAAAAACGTCACGGGTTTACCGGATTTCCCGAGTACCGACCGTTACTCGTACGAGCCGCTAGGAGACATCCACAAACTGCTACGGACATTCTCCGAGTTCGAATCAGGGGAAAACTCGGGAGAACTCGGGTAGACAAAAGTGCTGGAGAAACTCAACGGGTGCGGCCGCATCTATGGAGCGAAGGAAATAGGCAACGTTTCGGGCTGAAACCCTTCTTCAGACCTCGTACAGTGGGACAGGCCCTTTGTTTCCCAGTATTCTCTCTGGCTACACCAACAAACCCAAATGTTTGGCTTCACAAGCACCTGAATACCATCACCCCAGTGTGGGTGCGAAGAAGGGTCTTGACCTGAAACGTCACCCATTCCTTCTCTCCTGGGATGCTGCCTGCCCCGCTGAGTTACTCCAGCATTTTGCGTCTATCTTCGACCCAGTGTAGGTGCTTCTTCATGTATTCCACACATAGTCTGTACAGCATAGTCTTCTCTGGCACTGTGAGGCAGCAACTCTACTGCTGCGCCACCGTGCCGCTCATAATGAACGAAGAAAAGATCTCCATCTCGTACGTTAGCTGGAAAGCCCAACGTGAACAATGCAGCATCAGCTTCACCTTGAAACTAAACCACCAGAAGGAGTTGATTGTTGTTGGAACGGAAGCAAATAGAGAGTCGTGAGGCTCAGCAACAGCCTCTAAACTCGGGCATCTGTCGCCCGGGAAACTGAGCTAACGTTCCAGAGAAACGTTTCCAAATCCCAGTCGTGAGATTTACATTCACTAAAATAGTCCAGCACTGTTTACAAATGTCCTGTTTCAGTCACGGTGGCCACAAGCCTGCCGCATTATTGTCCAAGTCCCATTTGGTTGAAACTGAAACTGAATCGGTTCATAAACACCCTTTAGGGAGGAGGTTATTCATCTTCAGCCAGTTTGGCCTCAGGCACCAACCAACATGTGACAGTCTCCACTGCCTTGTGAAGTGGCCACACCAGCCTCTCTCCACCACAACCACCAGTTCCAACATTTAAGATAGACACAAAATGCTGGAGTAACTCAACGTGACGGGCTTTGAATATGAAGATGGGTCTTGACCCATTCCTTCTCTCCAGAGATGCTGCCTGTCCTGCTGAGTAACTCCAGCATTTTGTGTCCATCTTCGGTGCGGACCAGTATCTGCACTTCCTTCCTACACAATTAAAACATTTTGTTCAAAGATACAGGCCCTTCGGCCCACTGAGTCCATGGCGACCAGTGATCACCCCGTACAATAACACTACCCTACACACAAGGGACAGTGTACAAACTTTATCGAAGCCAATTAACCTACAAACTTGTACATCTTTGGAATGTGGGAGGAAACCGGAGCAGCGGTTGCAGGGAGATCGTACAGACAAGCACCCGTAGCCAGGATTGAACCGGGAATTCTGGCGCTGTAAGACAGCAACTCTACCACTGCACCACCTTGCCGTCCGTATTCCAATCAAACATTTGGTACGCGGGGCTTGGGGAGCTTGCTACCTCTTGGGTGATGAAGCATGGGCCCAGCAACTGGCAAAGCCCAAGGGGTGAAAAATTAAGAGTAAAGAATATGGCGATGGTCTTGCTTGCCCACTTGATGTCTTGATGAAACCTCCTACCAACTAGGGCAGTTTTGCCTCCATCTGCGACCTATTTTACAAGCGGGTAACTGCTGACAGGAGGTGCAAATGCTTCATCTAAAAATAAACAATGGATCTGGGGTGTGAAAAAGCGTGCAAATTAATCTCACACATGAAGATAACTGTGATCCAGAAAATCAGTCCAAATCCCACTGCCGTGTTTTGAGAATGTTAACTAGGCTCCAGGGCGACACGCTGGTGCAGCAGGTAGAGCTGCTGCCTCACAGTGCCAGAGACACGGGCGATCCTGACTATGAGTGCTGTCTGTATGGAGTTTGCACGTTCTCCCCGTGACCGTGTGGGTTTTCTCCAGGTGCTCCGGTTTCCACCCACACACCAAAGACGTACAGGTTTGTAGGTTAATTGCCTTCGGTAAAATTGTAAATTGTCCCTTGTGTGTAGGATAGTGCTAGTGTATGGGGTGATCGCTGGTTGTCATGGACTCGATGGGCTGAATGGCCTGTTTCTGTGCTGTTTCTCTAAAGAAAATCACTGGGCTCACAGCCTATCATGCCATGATGTTCCACATGAAGAGGACCCAGTGTGGGGGAGCTGCCGGGAATTAAGGGAAGCACAAATGGAGTTTGTTATGGATGGTTAGTGGAAAATGGGATACTTGCCGGCGCCCATTATGTGGTTTTAGCCAGAAGGTGGTGAATCTGTGGGATTCAATGTCACAGAATGCTGTGGAGGCCAAGTCAAAGGATATTTTAAGGCCGAGATAGATAGATAGATTCTTGATTAGTGCGGGTGTCGGGGGTTATGGGGAGAATGGGGTTAGGAGGAAGAGAGAGATCATCCATGATTGAATGGGGGAGTAGACCTGATGGGCCGAATGGCCTAATTCTACTATTCCTTAAGAAAAGTCACCTATTTATTATCGCCAGAGATGCTGCCTGACCCGCTGAGAAGACTGGATGGGAAGAATGCCCTAATTCTACTCCTATTCCTTGTGACATTATGACTCTTTGCATACCGTGGGTGTGTGAAACAAAGAACTGTGACTTGTCACATGTGACAATTATGAACAGGAATGACAATCATTCATTCATTCGCTCGCATCTGCATTGGCTGTGAGAGAACTCTCCTCCACTCTTGCAATGTTTCCGATTCCAATCACACTCTCTGTTGAAAATATCTTCAAATCTCCTTCAATATCATATGAGTAATGTTTAATTAATGTTTTGTGTCATTCCTAACTGTCACTATCTCATGTCACTTACGGGTGGAGCACCAAAGCAAATTCCTTGTATGTGAATACTTGGCCAATAAACTTATTCATTCATTCATATCCCTTAAACCTAAACCCTCTGGTAAGGACTCCTCAGTTATGGAGGAGATGTTACTAACTCTTTATCCTATCCATTCCTCCATAATTTTGTACATCTTTATCAGGTACATCTTTAAGAATAAGGGGTAAGCCATTTAGAACAGAGACAAGGAAACATTTTTTCCCACAGAGAGTTGTAAGTGTAGAATTCTCTGCCTCGGAGGGCAGTGGAGGCCGGTTCTCTGGATGCTTTCACGAGAGAGCTAGATAGGGGTCTTAAAGATAGCGGAGTCAGGGGATATGGGGAGAAGGCAGGAACGTGGTACTGATTGGGGATGATCAGCCATGATCACATTGAATGGCGGTGCTGGCTCGAAGGGCCAAATGGCCTACTCCTGCACCTATTGTCTATTGGGTCATCTCGTGGATTCCTCCTCTCCAAGGAAAGCATTCCCAGCCTTCACGCTCCTGTATCTCAATCTCTCCCAATCCACAAGGATGATCCTGAGTTTCCAGTTGCCCGTCGATTTACTCTTCCATCCCAATCCACTCCTCCGGCTCTTTGGCTACCAAAGACACACTGGTCAACCTGAGGAGCACCTTCAGCAACAGACTGGTTCCACCAAGATGCAGTACAGAACACCACAGGAGATCCTTCTTCCCTGTGGCTATCAACTCCTCCCCTTCTGTCATGGGGTAGACTCAGACTACTTCCCTCCCCAATCTTTGCACATCCCCAATCCTTTCCACTCATCACACATTTCATGTTTCATGTATTTTGTGTTTTTGTGTTTTAAGACCGTTGGCAGATCAACTTCCATCCTGGGATAAATAGAGTTCTATCATGTTGTATCGTATCGTAGCCCAACATGGAGACGAACAACACCTTGTCTCAATACTTGGCAAGTCCCAGGCCTCACGAATCTCACTGAATTCAAATGTCTGCGATGCCTGTTCCTACCTTGTCACTGCCTATAAATCCTGGAACCCCTTCCTCGTATCTCTGTGGGAGCTCCTGCACAGAAGGAACATAGAGAGGAGGCGTACCACCACCCTCTCCTAGCCTTGCCATTAACACCCACATCCAAAACATTGAATTACAGAATGAAGAAACAAGTTTAAAAAAGTAAACCTTTCCATTAGTAGCAAGGCAAATCCGTGGGGATATAAATAATTGGGAGAAGGATTTGAGGGTAGTTGAAGAAAGGTCTATTTCCCCCATGGGTGGTGGTCACTGTTGGAGATGGGTGGACATGGAAGCCCTCATGGTGTAAGCAGTGCAGTTGGATGAACAGTTGAGGTGTGGAATCAGGTGAGGCTTCTGAACAAGCCCTCAAGGGGGGTAAAGTGACTAAGTGTGCGGGGATCGCTGGTCGGTGTGGACTCGGTGGGCCGAAGGGCCTGTTTCCACGCTGTATCTGTAAAATTAAAACTAAAAATCCAATGAAGCTGCCTTCATTACTTGCAGTACTTGTGTCCATGAACCATGATCCAGGTCTACAGATCCATCCATGACTGCAGTGAAGTTCTACGAGGATGTTGCCAGGACTCCTGCCTGAGCTACAGGGGGAGGTTGGGCAGGCTAGGACCTTTTTTCTTGGAGCTGAGGAGGCTGAGAATTGTAATAGAAACATAGAAAAAAAGGTGCAGGAGGAGGCCATTCAGCCCTTCGAGCCAGCACTGCTATTCAATATGATCATGGCTGATCATCTAAAATCCATACCCCGTTCCTGCCTTTTCCCCCCATATCCCTTGATTCCTTTAGCCCTAAGAGCTACAGTAAATCTAACTCTCTCTTGAAAACATCCAGCGAATTGGCCTCCACTGCCTTCTGTGGCAGAGAATTCCACAGATTCACAACTCTCTGGGTGAAACAGTGTTTCCTCGTCTCAGTCCTAAATGGCCAACCCCTTATTCTTAAACTGTGACCCCTGGTTCTAGACTCCCCCAACATGGGGAACATGTTTCCTGCATGATCGTCATTGTATTATTGATTATTGTGTATTGATCTGTGTGTTGTTGCATTTACGGGCCTGTTAGGGGCGGCCAGTGAGAATCTGACTGCTCCATTGTCAGGAACCATCAGGCTCTTGAACACTGCACAATGTTCACCTCAACCCTGGGAACTCCAAAACAATGGCTCTTTCATTGCACCACAGACTTGATTGATTTTTCATGTTTGTCCCACACTCCATTGCACTTACCGGCCTGTTAAGCTGCAGCAAGCGGAGACATCCATTGTTCTGTTGCTGCTACAGATGACAATTAAACACTTCTGGTCTGAAGAAGGGTCTCGACCTGAAACGTCACACACTCCTTCTCTCCGGTGCGCGTGTGTATATGTGTGTGTGTGCGCGAGTGTGTATGTCTGGGAATGTGAACATATGTGTGTGTGTCCATTTGAACATGCGTGTGTGTGTCTACGTGTGCGTGTGTGTGCGCGGGCGTGCGTCTACGTGTGTGTGTGCGCATTCTTGCGTGCGTGTGTGTCGGGTGCCACTCTGTCAGTCCTAAATGGCCGACCCCTTATTCTTAAACTGTGACACTTGGTTCAGGACTCCCCCAACATCGGGAACTTTTTTCCTGCATCTAGCCTGTCCAATCCTTTAAGAATTTTATGTTTCTATAATATATCCTCTCATCCTTCTAAAGTCCAGTGAATACAAGCCCAGTCGACCCATTTTCTCATCATATGTCAGTCCCTCCACCCCGGGAATTAACCTGGTGAATCTACATGCACTCCCTCAATAGCAAGAATGTCCTTCCTCAAATTGGGAGACCAAAACTGCACACAATACTCCAGGTGCGGTCTCACCAGGGCCCTGTACAACTGCAGTAGGACCTCCTTCCTCCTAAACTCAAATCCTCTCGCAACGAAGGCCAACAGGCCATTGGCTTTCTTCACTACCTGCATGCTTACTTTCTGTGACTGATGTACAAGGACACTCAGGTCTCGTTGCACCTGCCCTTTTCCTAATCTGACACCATTCAGATAATCTGCCTTCCTGTTCTTGCCACCAAAGTGGACAACCTCACATTTATGCCATGCATCTGCCACCTCGCCCAACCTATACGATGCTGAGGAGCACTCTTTGCTGGGTGTCTTGAACGAGCTGCCGGAGGAGGTAGTTGAGGCAAGGACGAGAGCAACATGTAAAAAACATTTAGACAGACAGGTACATAGATAGGAAATGTTCAGAGGGATATGGGCTCTGTCTGTCTCTCTAACTGTCTCTCTGTCTGTCTCTCTGTCTCTCTGTCTCTCTGTCTCTCTGTCTCTCTGTCTCTCTGTCTCTCTGTCTCTCTGTCTCTCTGTCTCTCTGTCTCTCTGTCTCTCTGTCTCTCTGTCTGGCTCTGGCTCTCTCTGTCTCTCTGTCTCTCTGTCTCTCTGTCTCTCTCTCTGTCCCTGTCTCTCTCTCTCTGTCCCTGTCTCTCTCTCTGTCCCTGTCTCTCTCTCTGTCCCTGTCTCTCTCTCTGTCCCTGTCTCTCTCTCTGTCCCTGTCTCTCTCTCTGTCCCTGTCTCTCTCTCTGTCCCTGTCTCTCTCTCTCTCTCTCTCTCTCTCGCTGTGTCTCTCTCTCTCTGTGTCTCTCTCTCTATCTTTGTGTCATTCTCTCTGTGTCTCTCTCTCTATCTGTGTCTCTCTGTGTCTCTGTGACTCTCTCTCTCTCTCTCTCTCTCTATCTGTGTCTCCCTCTGTGTGTGTGTGTGTGTCTCTCTCTCTGTGTCTCTGTGTCTCGCTCTCTCGCTCTCTCTGTGTCCCTCTCTGTGTCTCTCTCTGTCTCTGTCTCGCCATTGCGATGAATTTTTTTTTTCAGTCTAAATGGACAATATCACATGTTCCCAGATGATACTGTTGGCCAGATCTTTGGCCATCCATCCCAGGATCGCAATGTCGCCCCTCGTGGCTTCATCACCTATTCTCCAATCTATCTTTGCCTCATCAGCAAATTTAGTAAATGCGATTTTGGTTTCTTCATCCAAGTTGTTGATGTAAATAGTGAGACGTTGGCGCCCAGCATCGATCCTGTGACACAACGCTCACTGCCTTTTGCCAACCGGGAACACATCCAATTCAGACTGCTCCCTGTCTGTTCTTCAGCCAAACATCCATTGCGACCAATATGTTGCCCTCTGCACCGTGAGCTTTTACTTTGCACATTAACCTTAGACTTGGTGGTGCAGCGGTAGAGTTGCTGCCTTACTACGCCAGAGACCGGAGTTTGATCCTTGCTGGTGCTGTCTGTACGGAGTTTGCACGTTCTCCCCATGGGTTTTCTCCGAGATCTTCGGTTTCCTCCCACACTCTAAAGACGTACGATTCATTGGCTTGGTAGAAATGTGAACAATTTGTCAATTTGCTGCTCAGAACTAATAATTTCTCCCTGAGTTGTAGCAGCAGCCAGTTTGGATGCATTGCCCTTGCACAGAGTAATAGCTGGGCACGTGCTTACTGTGGAGAGAGTGGTTACTTGGTGTATCCCCACAGTAACTGATGGACCAAGTCTTTGTACCTGATGCTGGGAATACAGCCAGGTATAACATTGCCTGGGGCAACAAGATAACTCTGTGGCAGTTCTATATTGTCGGCACGGTGGCGCAGCGGTAGAGTTGCTGCCTTGCAGTGCCAACAAACTCAATGCTAGCATTTACTTCAAGAGGGCTCGTATACAAAAACAGGGATGTCATGCTGAGGCTCTATAAGGCGCTGGTCTGGCCACATGTGAAAAGTTTTGGGCCCCATATCTGAGGAAGGATGTGCCGGTTCTGGAGAGGGTCCAGAGGAGGTTTACAAGAATGATCCCAGCAATGAGTGGGTTAACCTATGATGAGGATTTGTCGGCACTGGGCCTGTACTCGCTGGAGTTTAGAAGAATGAGGGGCAACCTCATTGAAACAGTGAATTGGAAAGACCTGGGTAGAGTGGATGTGGAGAGGATGTTTCCACTAGTGAGAGAGTCTAAGGCAAGAGGTCACAGCCTCAGAATTAAAGGATGTTCTTTTAGGAATGAAATGAGGAGAAATTTCTTTAGTCAGAGGGTGGTGAATCTGTGGACTTCTTTGCCACAGAAGGCTGTGGAGGCCAAGTCAGTGGATAAGGCAGATAGGTATAGTCTTGATTAGTGCGGGTGTCAGAGGTTATGTGGAGAATGGGGTTAGGAGGGAGAGAATAGATCAACCATGATTTAATGGCGGAGTAGAATTGATGGGCCGAATGGCCTAATTCTACTCCTATTCCTTACGACCTGGGTTCGATCCTGACTATGGGTGCTGTCTGTACGGAGTTTGCACGTTCTCCCCGTGACCACGTGGGCTTTCTCCGAGATCTTTGGGTTCCTCCCACAGTCCAAAGACGTACAGGTTTGTTGGTTAATTGGCTTGGTATAATTGTAAATTGTCCCTAGTGTGTGTAGGACAGTGTTAGTGTGCGGGGATCGCTGGTTGGCGAGGACTCGATGGGCCGAAGGGCCTGTTTCCTCGCTGTATGTCTAAACTATACACAACTTCTATCCTCAATACCCTGACTGATGTAGACCAATGTTCCAAAGGCCTTCTTGACCACCCAATCTAGCTGTGACATCACTTCCAACGCGCTCCTAGATCCGTCTTCTCTGTAAAACTAAAACATCCAGCCTTGCACGGGGCAGGGACACATATAGTCGAGGATGTAAGTGGACAGGGCAGCATTAGGGGCAACAACTGCCTGGGCTGCAGGGCTAGAACTTGACGAGAGATGAGAAACTTGTTAACTGTGGGGAACAGAGACCTTCTGACAATATCTCGCTATCAGTACAGAATTTTACAATTTTAAGACACTTGCAGTTGATCCTTGACATTTACCATGTCGAAAACAAATGAGTCCATTAGTAACAGCAAATTGCTGAAGACACAGTCCCCAAAATTACAGAGCAAAGCCAGTCTAGGATGAAGGCGACTGACAGCCCTGCATGCCTGATTAAAATACTCCATCAAGTATTATCAGATCTGGGGACCAGGGTTTCAGTCATTTAAAAACTGCCTGGAGCACATCCTTGAGGACAGTTTACAGACGGATTAAAGAGACCCTGGTGGTAGTTGTGAAATCAGCCACAAAATGATGGCAAGAGGTGGCGGAAAAATCTCCTTCCTAAAGGAACGTCCTTTAATTCTGAGGCTGTGCCCTCTGGTCGTAGACTCTCCCACCAGTGGAAACATCCTCTCCACATCCACTCTATCCAGGCCTTTCACTATTCTGTATGTTTCAATGAGGTCCCCTCCTCATTCTTCTAAACTCCAGCGAGTACAGGCCCAGTGCCGACAGACGCTCATCATATGCTAACCCACTCATTCCTGGGATCATTCTTGTAACCTCAGGACCAACTCCAGAGCCAGCACATCCTTCCTCAGATATGGATAGATACTCCCGCATGATGCAGCCAGATAAATGTGCAGACCTAGAGAGAGAGAAAGAGAGAAAGGGAATGTCAGAGAAAGAGGGAGAGAGAGAGTGAGAGCAACAAATAGAAACAGAGAGAGTGAGCGAGAGAATGAGTGGGAGGGAGAGAGAGTGGGGGATAGAGAGAAGAACCCACAGTGGGAGAGAGAGGTGGAGGTAGAGAGAGAGTGGAGATGGGCAGGTGAGAGTGAGCTGTGTTCATGGACGGGCTGATCAGAGAGGGGACACTTACGTTACATAACCAGGCGCATGGCTGATGTTCACACACAGACCACATTTGCTGACTCACTCGCTGTAACGTTGGATGCCCAATAATGGGCCGTGTTTTGGAGGGAAAGCAGAAAGCAGCAAGACACTCTGCATTAATTATCCATCACAGACTGGGACATGAGAGAGGTCTCTACTCCTGATTGTAATTAGATCGAGCAGCTCATCCCCGTTGCTAGGGAACCTGAATGTCAAGATGTATTTCTCAATCCTGGCTCGGCAAGATCTAATGAGGCAGCGATGCCACTTGGAAAACACGTTAATATGTTTACGGGTAGCTACGCGCCAGGCTGCTGATGATCCCCTTGCCCCTTCCCTCTGGAGGAGAGATGGGAGCATCAAGCAGTTCCCTGGCCACATAGTCCATGCAAAGGCCCAGCAGACTGCTGCTAACGTGCTGGTGAACATCACCAGCGCAGCATTCATGTTGCATTGCAGCGGGTGTAGAGGAGTCAGAATAAGCTGCAGCTGCTGAGAAATAATAGAAGATGAGAATTCTCCACACTTCAACTGGGAGCCGGGGCTTGGACGGACTATAAATGGGCGGGAGGAAGATAGATCTTTCTCGAAGCAGAGTTGAATCTAGCCAGGAGTAAGCGAAAGTTAATTGGGTGGAAAAACAATTACCATCATCACACTCTGGCCTTCACCTGGAATATGTCCCTCACCGTCCCTGAATAGAATCACAGTCACACAGAGAGTCACAGAGAGAGTGAGAGTCACAGAGAGAGTGAGTCACAGAGAGAGTGAGAGTCACAGAGAGAGTGAGAGTCAGAGAGAGAGTGTCACAGAGAGAGTGTCACAGAGAGAGTGAGTCACAGAGAGAGTGAGTCACAGAGAGAGAGAGAGTCACAGAGTCACAGGATCAGAATGAGCCCATTCAATACAATACAATTATTTATTGTCATTTGAACCTCAAATGAATTTCAAACGAAATTTGGTTTCTGCAGTCATACAAGAGCCAAGACACACACCAACACAATCTACACAAACATCCATGTCAGTGGATCCCCTCCTCACTGTGATGGGAGGCAAAGTCTTGTCTCTCCCCTGCTCGCCATTCTTCTCCCGATGTTAAAGTCCCTGGCGGGCAATGGCAAGTCCTGCGGCCGTTAAGCCGCGCCGGGCGATGTAAGGCCCCGCTCCGGGTCATCTTCAACACCGCAACTCAGGTGGGAGAAGATCTCCGAAAAGCGGTCTCCACTCGGGACCCGCGAGCTCCCGATGTCACCGATCGGCCCATCAAGTCTACTCCGCCATTCAATCATGGCTGATCAATCTCTCCCTCCGAACCCCATTCTCCTGCCTTCTCCCCATAACCCTGACACCCGCACTAATCACAAATCTATCCATCTCTGCCTTAAAAAAATAGCCACTGACTTGGCCTCCACCGCCTTCTGTGGCAATGAATTCCATGTCTATGATGTCTATGACTAAAATATCTATGACTAATATGATGCCGTTAAACTAATCTCCACATCCTTATTCCCTGCTTATCCATTAGTTGCGGAGCCAAGAGTGTTTTGTGTCGTATGTCCTGAGAACAGAACAATGAAATTGTTACTTGCAGCAGCATGACAGGTCTGTAAACACAGTACTCATAGATAACACAATAAAGTTCCACACACTTTATAAAACAATATTAGTGCAGACAGAAGCTCAAAGTTCCTAGAGCAACCAAGATATCTTGTATTAAAGAAGGAACTGCAGATGCTGGAGAATCGAGGGTACACAAAAAGCTGGAGAAACTCAGTGGGTGCAGCAGCATCTAAGGAGCGAAGGAGATAGGCGACGTTTCTGAAGAAGGGTCTCGACCCGAAACGTCGCCTATCTCCTTCGCTCCTTAGATGCTGCTGCACCCGCTGAGTTTCTCCAGCTTTTTGTGTAACCCCCAAGATATCTTGTAGTTCATAATTGAGTTGGTGTTTGTAGACTTTGAGAAGCAAAGGATGATGCGTACAAAGTAGCCAGAAAAAGCAGTATACCAGAGGACTGGGAGAAATTCAGAGACCAGCAGAGAAGGACAAAGGGCTTGATTAGGAAAGGAAAAATAGATTATGAAAGAAAACTGGCAGGGAACATAAAAACTGACTGCAAAAGTTTTTATAGATATATCAAGAGAAATAGATTAGTTAAAACAAATGTAGGTCCCTTGCAGTCTGAAACAGGTGAGTTGATCATGGGGAACAAGGATATGGCGGACCAATTGAATAACTACTTTGGTTCCGTCTTCACGAAGGAAGACATAAATAATCTGCCGGAAATAGCAGGGGACCGCAGGTCAAAGGAGTACTTGAGTGAAATCCAGGTTAGTCGGGAAGTGGTGTTGGGTAAATTGAATGGATTAAAGGCCGATAAATCCCCAGGGCCAGATAGGCTGCATCCCAGAGTACTTAAGGAAGTAGCTCCGGAAATAGTGGATGCATTAGTGATAATCTTTCAAAACTCTTTAGATTCTGGAGTAGTTCCTGAGGATTGGCGGGTAGCAAACGTAACCCCTCTTTTTAAGAAGGGGGGGAGAGAGAAAACGGGGAATTACAGGCCAGTTAGTCTAACATCGGTAATGGGGAAACTGCTAGAGTCAGTTATTAAAGATGGGATAGCAGCACATTTGGAAAGTGGTGAAATCATTGGACAAAGTCAGCATGGATTTACGAAAGGTAAATCATGTCTGACGAATCTTGTGGAATTTTTCGAGGATGTAACTAGTAGCGTGGATGGGGGAGAACCAGTGGATGTGGTGTATCTGGACTTCCAGAAGGCTTTCGACAAGGTCCCACAGTGATTAGTATATAAACTTAAAGCATATGGCATTGGGGGTTCAGTATTGATGTGGATAGAGAACTGGCTGGCAAACAGGAAGCAAAGAGTAGGAGTTAACGGGTCGTTTTCACAATGGCAGGCAGTGACTAGTGGGGTACCGCAAGGCTCAGTGCTGGGACCCCAGCTATTTACAATATACATAAATGATCTGGATGAGGGAATTGAAGGCAATATCTCCAAGTTTGCGGATGACACTAAGCTGGGGGGCAGTGTTAGTTGTGAGGAGGATGCTAGGAGAATGCAAGGTGACTTGGATAGGCTGGGTGAGTGGGCAAATGTTTGGCAGATGCAATATAATGTGGATAAATGTGAGGTTATCCACTTTGGTGGCAAAAATAGGAAAACCGACTACTATCTAAATGGTGGCCGATTAGGAAAAGGGGAGATGCAGCGTGACCTGGGTGTAATGGTACACCAGTCATTGAAAGTAGGCATGCAGGTGCAGCAGGCAGTGAAGAAAGCCAATGGTATGTTAGCTTTCATAGCAAAAGGATTTGAGTATAGGAGCAGGGAGATTCTACTTCAGTTGTATAGGGTCTTGGTGAGACCACACCTGGAGTATTGCGTACAGTTCTGGTCTCCAAATCTGAGGAAGGACATTATTGCCATAGAGGGAGTGCAACGAAGGTTCACCAGACTGATTCCTGGGATGTCAGGACTGTCTTATGAACAAAGACTGCATAGACTCGGTTTATACTCTCTAGAATTTAGGAGATTGAGAGGGGATCTTATAGAAACGTACAAGATTCTTAAGGGGTTGGACAGGCTAGATGCAGGAAGATTGTTCCCGATGTTGGGGAGGTCCAGGACAAGGGGTCACAGCTTAAGGATAAGGGGGAAATCCTTTAGGACCAAGATGAGAAGGAATTTTTTCACAGAGATTGGTGGGTCTCTGGAACTCTCTGCCACAGAGGGTAGTTGAGGCCAGTTCATTGGCTATATTTAAGAGGGAGTTAGATGTGGCCCTTGTGGCTAAGGGGATCAGAGGGTAAGGAGAGAAGGCAGGTACGGGATACTGAGTTGGATGATCAGCCATGATCATATTGAATGGCGGTGCAGGCTCGAAGGGCCGAATGGCCTACTCCTGCACCTAATTTCTATGTTTCTATGTTTCTATGTGATGGTTGTTGGGAAGAAGCTGAACGTGAATGTTTTCAGTTTTCAGATGCCAGGCCAGGTCAGGTTGGGGGGAGTAATCCCGGGCTACCCACTCTATGGTCGGATAGTCGGTGACTAAACCGTCTCCCCCCCCCCCCCCCCCCCGTTCGCCAGGTGAGGAGGGGGCTGTGGACCCCCAGCAGGACCAAAAACAAGACCTGTCAAAGGGTGGATGAGCCACTAGCGAGCCAACGGCCGTCCACACTTCAGTAGAAGTTGCGATCACTGTCGTACACGGCACTGTAAGGAATGATGATAAAGTACACACACACCAAAATCCTAGACTTCCAGCGGCGGAAGTCCACAGGAACTGGAGGACAGGGATGTGTGGAGCGTCCGTCACCGTTCCCGTCGGAAACTAGTACCACTGCATTGCTAATGTTTTCAACGATGATGAAGATGCCGGGACCTTCTTCCTGACGTCAGGAGTGAAGGAAGAACGTGGCCAGGGTGGCAAGGATCATCGATGATGCCAACTTGGTCAGCGTGAACAAGGTGGGCCGAAGGGCCTCAATGCGTCCAATTTCCCTTTACATTCACAGAGGAGAGGAAGGTAAAGGTGAGAGGACGGCAAAATTAGAGGTGATTTAGAGGTACAGCGTGGAAACAGGCCCTTCGGCCCACCGAGTCCTTGCTGACCAATGATCTCCACACATTAACACTATCCTACACGCACTAAAGGCAAATTACACTTACACACACCAAGTCAATCAACCTACAAGCCTGCACGTCTATGCAGTGTGGGAGGAAACCCACACGGTCACGGGGAGAACGTGCAAACTCTGTACAAACAGCACACGTGGTCTGGATCGAACGCGGGTCTCCGACGCTGCAGGCTCTGTAAGGCAGTATCTCTACCACTGCGCCACCGTGTCGCCCCTGGTCTCGGGAGCACCCCCGCCTGATACATTGCCGTTAGTTTAGCAATCTCAGCGGCCATCCATTGAGGCAGAAAACTGATTGGACATTTTCCCAACTTAATGTGATTATAACTCCCTTCAGCTCTAAATACTTAAATGGATCAAGTGTGTGATGTGCCAACAGCTCTCTTATCATTGCGCTTCATAAATGTGTAATAAACAGTAAAATTACTGGAGCTGAACTCCTCAATAGATTAGATGCATCTCATGACAGCAGCAGCAGCAGCATAAAACTTGTAATTCAGTCAACAACAATTGTGCAAAGGTTCTCTGGGCCTTGCTAATTTAACCGACATCCAAGTGCCGGTAACAGTCTCTGCTTTGGTTAATGAAGAAGCTGCATGCTGTTATGTGTGTGTGCAGTTGGAAAGCCCATCCGTCAGCTTATGGTTTCACGTTTCAGTTATTATCAGTTGTTAAGAAATCAAGCAGTCTGACAGGAGGTTGTAGAATAAGTCCTCTCTGGGGCTCCACATCTGTTTCTTGCTGAGGGTAGATCCTCTCTGAAGCTTGGAGTGCCTGAGATGTCTGAGACTTTAGTGACAGCTCTCATTCACCGACTTCCCCATTAACATTCCACCCTTGAGCTGATTCTCGTTCATCGGGTTATGCTTGGGAACGTCTCCTGGTTTTGTTGAGAAACGGTATTTCTACTTGTAAGGTGTTACGGTGGCGCAGCGGGTAGAGCTGCTGCCTCACAGCCCCAGAGATCCGGGTTCGATCCTGACTACGGCTGCTGCTGTGTGTGAAATAGAAATTGTGTTATCTGCCTCCAAGTTAAAGGGGGAGTAGTGTTGTGTATGTAATATGATTAACATATTTAATGTCTTGCGCAATTGATGCAAGAGAGACTCATCGTGGCGTTCAGAATAAAAGAAGCTCGTTAGTTTACTCCCGTGTCCGAGTCTTTAATTAAAGTCCGTTCCAAGCGTGAATGCACCACAGGTGCTGTCTGTACGGAGTTTGTACGTTCTCACCGTGATCACGTGGGTTTTCTGCAGGTGCTCCGGTTTCCTCCCACACTCCAAAGACGTACAGGTTTATAGACAATAGACAATAGATGCAGGAGTAGGCCATTCGGCCCTTCGAACCAGCACCACCATTCAATGTGATCATGGCTGATCATCCACAATCAGTACCCCGTTCCTGCCTTCTCCCCATATCCCCTGACTCCGCTATCTTTAAGAGCTCTTGGTTCTTGGTTCTTGGTTACTCGGTCCTCCAAAATATCCCAACTGGAATTTAACCTGGAGGTGGTGAAGGGAGGGGTTTAGCCAGAGAGGGTTATTGGGAAGAAAGTGCCACTTTAAAGTTAGTTGCATCTGGCTGGGCAACCGTGGCTTGGTGGAGATTATTCCGTGCTTTAATAGTGCGTGGGAAGAACAAATTGCTGCACACTCAGTCTTTGAGGCGGGGACCACAAATTGGATCGAATGCCCTCGTCTGCTCCTAATTGGTTTGGGGTTGGTGTAGGTCTTGTGATCTATGTCTAGCTGACCATTTAACATTTTGTAAAAACAGGGCCCTATCTAGCTCTCTCTTGAAAGGTAGGTTAATTGGCTTCAGGAAATTGTAAAATATCGCTAGTGTGTAGGATAGTGCTAGTGTGCAAGGCTATCGCTGGTCGGTGTGGACTCGTTGGGCCAAAGGGCCTGTTTCAGCGTTGTATCTCCAAAGTATAAAGTATAACGAGGAGGAGGAGAAGGATGCTATGGTGAATAAAGAGTGAGTGAGACTCCCAAGTGAACTTTGTCGGAAGGAACTGCAGGTGCTGGTTTACATCATAGACACAAACTGTTGGAGGAACTCAGTGGGACAGGCAACATCTCTGGAGAGAAGGAATGGGTGACGTTTCAGGTCAAGAGTCTAGAAACGTCAACTGTTCCTTCTCTCCAGAGATGATGCCTGTTCCGCTGAGTTCCTCAGCAATTTGTGTCTATTGCCCTTTTCCAAATATGTTTCATCCACTTTCCAATCCTTAAAGCCAAACTCTCAAGATAATAATTAGTGTGTGATATTAATGTGATATATCTAATGTTTCCCTTTGCTCTTACTCTGCTGTCTCCCTTTGAAACGATTGCAGGATCTTGTGTTAAGCATTAATGACTTGAAGCAGTGCCAGTGAAACACTTGGCAGGAACTAATCTCTAGATGTGAGGCACTACAGGGGTGATGATGCTTGCCCCTGTGTCCACAGTCTAGAGCAGTATTTGTGAAAGACTTGGAGAGACACAGACGACAGCCATTTATCGTGTATTGTAGGAAGGAACTGCAGATGCTGGTTTCAACCGGAGATAGACACAAAAAAGCTGGAGTAACTCAACGAGTCAGGCAGCATCTCTGGAGAGAAGGAATAGGTGACGTTTTGGGACAAGACCCTTCTTCAGACTGAGAGTTAGAGGAATAGATTGGGTAGATGCACAGAGTCTCTGGCCCAGAGTACGGGAATCGAGGACCAGAGGACACAGGTTCAAGGTGAAGGGAAAAAGATTTAATAGGAATCTGAGGGGTAACATTTTCATACAAAGGGTGGTGGGTGTACGGAACAAGCTGCCAGAGGAGGTAGTTGAGGCTGGGACTATCCCAACGTTTATGGAACATTTAGACAGGTACATGGATACGGCAGGTTTGGAGGGATAAGGGCCAAATGTGAGCAGGTGGGACTAGTGTAGCTGGGACATGTTGGCCAGTGTGGGCAAGTTGGGCTGAAAGGCCTGTTTCCACACTGTGACTCTATGAATGGGAAACAGGAAATGTAATTGGAGATATAGAGATATTGAACAAGAACTAAACCTAGTTAACCATCTTGTCGCTGTGCAGTTATAAAACATTGCTTCATCATTTAAGGAGAAATCCCCGCACATTGCTCTGTGTGAGGGTCCCTCACACTCTCGTGTCTTCATTAAGGAATGAGGCGCATGGCAATCCGCGTGAGTTTAGTATATTGAACTATTGATATTGAACAATTTATTTTCTTCGGTATTCACCAAGGAGAAGGATATTGAACTCTGTGAGGTAAGGGAAAAAAGTAGAGTAGCTATGGAAACTATGAGATTCAAAGAGGAGGAAGTACTGACACTTTTGAAAAATATAAAAGTGGATAAGTCTCCAGGTCCTGACAGGATATTCCCTAGGACATTGAGGGAAGTTAGTGTAGAAATAGCAGGGGCTATGACAGAAATATTTCAAATGTCATTAGAAACAGGAATAGTGCCGGAGGATTGGCGTACTGCGCATGTTGTTCCATTGTTTAAAAAGGGTTCAAAGAATAAACCTAGCAATTATAGACCTGTTAGTTTGACGTCAGTTGTGGGCAAATTAATGGAAAGGATACTTAGAGATAATATATATAAGCATCTGGATAAACAGGGTCTGATCAAGAACAATCAACATGAATTTGTGCCTGGAAGGTCATGTTTGACAAATCTTCTTGAATTTTTTGAAGAGGCTACTAGGGAAATTGATCAGGGCAAAGCAGTGGATGTTGTCTATATGGATTTCAGTAAGGCCTTTGACAAGGTTCCCCATGGAAGGTTGGTTAAGAAGGTTCAATCTTAATGACGAATCTTAATAGATTCAAGGTTAATGGCGGAGTAGCAAGATGGATAACCAGGGGGGGCGCCGTCCTGTATGGTGTGGCTGCCCAGCCTGCAGCTGTATGTTTTTCACCCTTTTCTTTTTTTTTAGTGTGTTAAAGTGTTTTGTTTTTGGAGCCTATTTTTTGTGTGGGGGTGAGGGAGGGGGGGGGGGGGGGGGGGAAGGGGGAAACTGCTTTCTTGGGTCCCTACCTGGTTGGAGAGGCAGCTTTTCTCCGGGCTGCGTTTCCTGAGGGGACCACCCAGAACCTCGGCTTGGGCAGCGCTGGAGCGCTAGAGCGCCATCGCGGGGCGGAGCGGGTGATGCCTTGCCTGGGTCGCTGCGCTGGAACTCCGGTAAGCTGAGACCGCCGAGACAAACATCGCGGAGCCGCGGGTCTGTGGAGCGGCCGGCTGCGGGCGGCGGCGCTGACTTTAACATCGGGAGCTAGTGGGGGAGCTCCATCCAGCGCGGCCTTGTCGGCCTCGGAAGCCGCGGACCCCAGTGGGAAGCGGCTGTTCCGGATGTCCCAAGCCGCTGAGAGGATTCTCCCGATGCCGGAGCACCATCACCCGGCGAGAACGGCCTGGAACATCGGGCCTCCGTGAAGGCGATTGCGGAGGCCTCAATAGGCCTGACTATGGGTGGACATGGGTTGGGGACTGGACATTGTGCCTTCCCTCATAATGGGAACCATTGTGGGGGATGTTTTTATGTTTAAATCTCTTTATTAGTGTTGTGTCTGTATTCTTTATTTTATGTGCCGCATGGCAAGAAGCATTTCACTACACCAATTGGTATATGTGACAAATAAACTAACCTTGAACCTTGGATTCAACAGTGGCTGAATGGGAGATGCCAGAGAGTAATGGTGGATGGCTGTTTGTCAGAGTGGAAGCCGGTGACCAGTGGGGTGCCTCAGGGATCTGTGTTGGGTCCACTGTTGTTTGTCATGTACATCAATGATCTAGATGATGGGGTGGAAAATTGGATAAGTAAGTATGCAGATGATACTAAGATAGGGGGTGCTGTGGATAATGAAGTAGATTTTCAAAGTCTACAGAGAGATTTGGGCCATTTGGAAGAGTGGGCTGAAAGATGGCAGATGGAGTTTAATGGTGATAAGTGTGAGGTGCTACGTCTTGGCAGGACAAATCAAAATAGGACGTACATGGTAAATGGTAGGGAATAGTAAGATTGAACGAGAACTTACCAGTTCGAAGGTTGATCTTTATTTTATGAGTCGTCGAAGTGAGGGATTTCGTGAAGAGCCCGCCGGCGCGCATGCTCGACACACTTCAAAGTAGCGGCGTGGAATCACAGAAACCAACAAAAGAAATGACTTTGCATAGTAAGATTGAAGTGACTAAGATTACCAGATGAAGGTGATTGAGGGTTGGGCGAGGAGGGCACGAAATCCCTCACTTCGACTCCTCATAAAATAAAGATCAACCTTCGAACTGGTAAGTTCTCGTTCAATCTTACTATTTCATTTCGGAGTTACGTGAGTGACTTCGTGAAGACTTCAAAGCTTCTGTGATTACACGCCCTGGACCACGTCCATGCTGACACACCACTACCAGGGATGGATGGGAGGAACAAACTTGCTCAACAGTTCATACTGCAAAACGAGAGCAGAGTTATTAATAACAAATCAAAAACCCCTCATGCGGGGACATCTCCACGTTCTTGACCTGCATTCAGCACGGCTTCTGCGAACTGTAGAGGAGCAGCAACAGTTTTGTTATAAAAACGCTGGAACACAGCTTCATTAGCCCATCCTGCTGTGGCGAGAATTTGGTCCATGGGCACCTCCATGACCCTCGCCGCTGACGTCGATGCAGCCCTGGTGGAATGAGATTTGAACACATTAGTGTCGATACCTGACTTACCCAAGACGACTCGAAGCCACCTGGATATCGTCTGGACTGTCACTCGATGATGAGGTCTCTTATGAGTGACAAGCAGGTATCTCTCCATTCCTCTGATGCGTGCCGTCACCTTGACATAGTGGCGGATATGTGAGGCTAAACATAGCCTAGCATCTGCGGGGTATGCCGGGAACTTCAGCTGCAGCCCTGTGCACCCAGGTCTATGCTGCTTTAGTAGCTCGTCAATGACAAAGACTACTTCTGTAGGGGTAGACGTCATTCTGTCGACACGAAGTTTGTGTAGTGTCTGTACCCTCTGAGCTGAAGTCAGCGCTAGTAACATCACCAGCTTCATGGTGAGTTGGTCCAGTTGGAGCCCTTCCATGGGAGACCACGTCCTGAGCAGGGTTAATACGTCCCTGACATCCCAGGTGATATTGTAGCGTGGTGTAGGCGGATTCATATTGAATATACCCCGCATGAGTCTGGACACTAGCCTGTTGGATCCTACCCCAATATTGAGGTAGAATGATAGCGCACTACTGGCGCTGTTGATGGCACTGTAACTTAAGTGTTCATCATGGTGCAACCCCGCGAGGAATTCCAGGACGTCGGTTATTGTCACGTCATCGTACGTGATGCGAGAGCGGCTGCAGTAGGCTTCCCACTTCTTAATATGCGAGCGGTATCTTCGCCTTGTGGACTCTCGACACGACGCCCCGATGGTATCCATGGTCCGAGCCGAGAGGCCGTATTGGACTAACGGCCTGTTCAGAACCTGCAAGCCAACAGATTTAAATAGCCGTGGCAGGGATGTGGCTCCCCTGAGACAGGGTGAGTAACCAATTGTGGGCAACCCTTCAAAAGGACCCAAGGTTCGTTGAGCATGTCAAAGACCACCGGATACCAAGGCTGTGTGGGCCAGTCGGGTATAATAAGGATGCCCTTGGCAGCATCTGCCTGAATCTTTCGCAATACCCGACTGATGAGTCAAACCGGGGGGAAGGCATAGAAAAACCAATTCCCCCAGTCCAGCGAGAATGCATCTAGCGCTATTGCCCCAGGATCTGGTTCCCATGAAACGTAGGTTGGTACCTGATGGTTCAACCGTGACGCAAAAAGGTCAATGTCCGGTTTACCAAATTTGGCTGTGACTTTAGAAAAAGTCTCAGGATGCAACATCCATTCAATATTGTCATTAAATTTGCGTGACCTGGTGTCCGCCACAGTATTAAGCTCACCTGGCAAATAGGTAGCTGAAATCCAAATGTCTCTTTGAACACACCAGAGCCAAATTGAGTTAGCCAATTTGTCACACGAAACTGACCTGGTACCACCCATATGGTTTAAGTATGCCACTGCTGTGGTGTTGTCTATTTGGAGACGGACATGTGCTCCAACAAGCTTGGAACAATACGCACGAAGTCCGTGGAATGCTGCCAGCAACTCCAAATAGTTAATCCCTTGAGTCAACAACATCGTCGATTCAAGGGTGTCCCATCTGCCCCCACAACTAGAGCAATTATCCGTGGCTCCCCAGCCATTGGAGCTTGCATCAGTCTGCAAATATACCACCGGATTAGCCTCCCTGATAGGCTTGAATGAGCTGCTAATGTGACACACCCACCATTGCAACTCATTTATCGCTTCGGGCGGCAGCTGCATGGACCGATCATAATGACCAGCGTTCTGTTTTAACGCAGCAATTTTAGCTCTTTGCAAATTCTGATAATGCAAAGGTCCATATTGCGCTGCCGGAAACAAAGCTACAAGCTTCCCAATTATTGTAGCTGAATGCCGAATCGATGGTATATTGGTGCGGATTAAATCTAGACACACCTGGGTAACCTCCTCAATCTTGTTAATTGGAATGGTAACCCTCATGCTCATAGAGTTCACCGTGAACCCTAGGTAATTAATTACCTGGGCAGGGCAGAACTTTGATTTCTCTGGATGGACAATAAACCCTAATTGTTGAAATATATTGACAGCAGCTGCAACACCCTGTTCAGCCAATTCCAGGGTGTGGCCCACAATTAAGATATCATCTAAATAGGCCATAACTATATGGTGTCGTTGTCTCAAATAAGCCATAATTGGCTTCACTAATTTAGTGAACAATCTAGGGGCTGTGGTGAGCCCATTAGGCAAAGCCTTGTACTGCCAGAGTTGCCCCATCCAGATGAATTTCAAAAAACCTTCTGTCGTATATCTGGATGGATACTGAATCCATTTTAAAATGAGTATATGTTACAAAAGTATTCAAACGGGTTAGATCAATAATGACACGACAACCTCCATCCTTCTTAGGTCTGGTGAATATATTCGAAACAAATTCAACTGGCTCATGCACCGCTCTCTCAATCACTCCCTTCTGCTCAAGACTTAAAAGTTCCTTGTAGCCTGCTGCCTGTTCTGCAGCAGATAATTTAAACATTCGAGCGGGCATGTGCTGGGATGGAGGAATGTCGCCATTAATAAACTCAATTTTATGCCCCTGAATATTCTGCAACACATACTCGTCACCAGTAAAAATACCCCATGCACCCAAAAACCACCGAAGGCGACCACCAACATGTGAAGTTAAACAAAGAGAAAAGAGAGAACCAGACCCCCTCACCTCCGTGGTTACCGGCGGTCCTTGACACGCGTGGGTGGACGTGGAGGTGCTGGGTTGGCTTGAGGGCGCGGCGTCTTCGTTTTCCACCAGGGTCTCTGCCGACCCTGTCCTAAAAAAGACCCCTGGTGCTGGGTCTGATGTTGCTGTCGTTGTGGAGCTTGAGGGTGGATCCTCGTCGAGGTACTAGCAGACCCTCGTGATCGAATGTATGGAGACTTTGAGCCTGACGGTGCGGGGGCACTCTGAGAGCGCATGATCCCCACCGTTTTGGCTTGTTCGTCAAGCTCTTTGACTCTCTTCGAGAGGTCCTCCCCAAAGAGTTGACGGGGCGGGGGCGGCGGCGGTGGTGTGCACAATCCTGCAAACTTCGGATTGAGCGCTGGGCGGATGCTGGTTTTGCGAAACCCGTTGATTTTGTGCTGGGTCGCGCACAGGAGGGCCAGAGCATCTTCCTGGTCCAAATTCAGTTAGTCCTCGTCCACCGACCACGCAAAGGCGGTAATACCGGCCGTGAGGAGCTTCAGGATCCGCTGCAATTTTACCTCTTGTTGACGGATAGCCGCACTGATGTTGCCCCATATCGGCGTATTGACCACAGGCACGTTGAGGGAGTTGCAATTGGATGGAGCCTTGTGACGGCTCATTGCCTGAATGAGGACTTCTTCCTGTAGTTGCTGGTTGTTAAGAAAGTCCACAGTGGCTGCCAGCTTTGCGTTTAAAGGAAGTCCAGATGAATGTGGGGCCGCAAATTTGGTCGCCACATCCAGAAGATCCTCCGCTGGCACCTCCAACGGAGATGGTATGGGATCCACCAAAACCTCCTCCTCCTGCTGCTCCAGGCTGATGGTAGAGGCTGGTGACGACGCCCTGTGCCTGTTGCTGCCCTGCTGTTGTTGACTTTGAAGCAGGAGCTCCAGCAGCCGCTCCATACGGTCAATACGCCCTTCACCCTGAACACTCAGGTGGTCGGAGTCCTTCGGCTCTGAAAAGAAAACCGGGCTCCTATCATCGGCCCGCACCTCATCGAGGCCCTTCCGGTGCCGGTAGTTGTCGCTAACAGCCGCCGAGGCGAAACTGCGCGATTCCCGCGCGGGCGTGTTCAACCGCCTCCGTTTAGCGGGAGCTGAAGCCGCTGCCACTAAGGGCACTTGCGGCGTGGTGTCGGCACCAGCCGAAGCATGGCTGCCTGAAGCCCGCGCAGGCTTGCCGGCTGCCCACATCGTGGACTTTGCCGACGCATGGTCTCGCCCACCCATCCATGGGGGGCTCGGCGACCGTGACGAGACCCGACTCAACCGACCCGTCCCGGCGTCGAGAGTCGGGGTGTGCCGTCTGGACCTCACAGCCGCCCCGGGTCTCGCCCTGGAACCTGACCGCACCTTCGTGTCAGGCAATGCCTTAGCCCTGGTAGGGTTAGGCTTCTGGGCTCCTGCCCTTCCCCTACTCGGAGGGCTGAGTGGAACAGGCCGCGCAGCCGCACGCAACCTGCTCGAGGGCGCCAGCGAGCCCGCTGACGACCTGACTGCCATGGCAGGGTCCCCCTGCTCTGGCGGCACACCACACTCCTCCTCGTCAAACTCCTCCGAGCTGTGGTGTGCTGGCGGATCCGGACCTGTAAACACAGGGCTTACCCACATCTCCGCCTGAGTCCCGGCCTGCGTTGCAGGTACTGCCGATGGTAACGGCCCCGGAACTGTTGACCGGCGAACTCGTCCTGACGCCCTCCGGCCCTTGGAACTCCCATCCATGTCCTTGCTGCAAGACAAAACCCACAACAAGGACCACCAACTAAAGGTAGGATACTTACCTCCGTGGCCCCTTCTGAAGGGCTGGCGAGGAGCGCGCTCCACCGCCAGCCGTCGCAGCAACGCGATACGACGATATGTCGAGCATGCGCGCCGGCGGGCTCTTCACGAAGTCACTCACGTGACTCCGAAATGAAATTGAGGAATGCTGTGGAACAGAGGGATCTAGGAATAACTGTGCATAGTTCCCTGAAGGTGGAATTGCATGTAGATAGGGTGGTAAAGAAAGCTTTTGGTGTGCTGGCCTTTATAAATCAGAGCATTGAATATAGGAGTAGGGAAGTAATGTTAAAATTGTACAAAGCATTGGTGAGACCAATTCTGGAGTATGGTGTGCAATTTTGGTCGCCTAATTATAGGAAGGATGTCAACAAAATAGAGAGAGTACAGAGGAGATTTACTAGAATGTTGCCTGGGATCCAGCAACTAAGCTACAGAGAAAGGTTGAACAAGTTAGGTCTTTATTCTTTGGAGTGCAGAAGGTTAAGGGGGGACTTGATTGAGGTCTTTAAAATGATGAAAGGGATAGACAGAGTTAACGTGGATAAGCTTTTCCCATTGAGGGTAGGGAAGATTCAAACAAGAGGGCATGACATGAGAATTAAGGGACAGAAGTTTAGGGGTAACATGAGGGGGAACTTCTTTACTCAGAGAGTGGTGGCTGTGTGGAATGATCTTCCTGCAGAAGTGGTGGAGGCAGGATCGATTTTAACATTTAAAAGTAAAGTGGATAGGTATATGGACGGGAAGGGATTGGAGGGGTATGGTCTGAGTGCAGGTAGATGGGACTAGGGGAAAATAAATGGTCGGCACGGACTGGAAGGGCCAAGAAGGCCTGTTTCCGTGCTGTAATTGTTATATGGTTATATGGTTATAGGAGCTGGCCAACACACTAACTATGGCTGAACCAGAGGATAAGCAGCTGGTCCAGTGCACTGGGAAAAGCCAATATTATAAGTTCTAGGAGCAGAAGTAGGCCATTCAGCCCATCAAGCCTGATCGATCTCTCCCTCCTAACCCCTTCTCCCATTAACCCCAGACTCCTGTGCTAATCAAGAATCTATCAAGGTCAATATTCAAGGGACAAGACCAGTGGTTTAAGAAGAATATGGATATATTAGAAGCAGTAGGAGTTTAGAATGTAAATGCATGTTTTCCATAGAATAGTGTCTTTATTATAACTATTAACAGAAGGAATGTGGCCCATTAGCCATTTGTGTTACAACACAATGGTGACTCCACTTGAGATGTTGAATGGTTACAATTCAAGGAACAAGGGCTAATTGGGAAATAATTTCCCCTTCAGTTGGGATGAAGTGCTTAATTGTCTTATTTTAAGCATGTTATTTTACAGGAGATAAAAGTGAGGCTGTTTAGTCCATTCGTATTATATCTAGTGGGCAGAGGTTTGGTCCATTCCAAGTTCTGAATACGGGACTGAATATTGTGTGGCAAATGGAAGGAAATGAGAAAAGATTTAAGGGCCTGCCGGCACCCGTCATAGGTTGCAGCAGGTTGCCGAAAATGTTCAACATGTTGAAAATCCAGCAGCGACCAGAAGAAGGTACGACTCTTTGGGCGACTACTCACGACCATATAGGCCTCATGTCGCCAGGGTGTCGCCTGTATGGTCGTGAGTCATCTCCTCAGTCGCACAAAGAGTCGTAGCGTTTTTCTGGTCGTCGCTGGATTTTCAACATGTTGAAGATTTTCGGCGACCTGCCACGACCTATGATTGGTGCCGGAAGTCACCGAGAAAGTTGCGTAAGTGGGACAGGCCCTGTAAGGACATTTATACTCTCTGGGTACTTTACTGGGAAATCAAAGCCATGGTAATAGATTTGCAGTTTCACAAAGTGCTGGAGATTTACTGCAGAACATGGAACAGGAGAATGGTTTTCAGATAGTGATCAGCCAATCTCTAATAGAAGAGCTGTTGGGACCAAATGGCCTTGTCATCTTGTAGTGTTATCCATGGGATATTTTACTAATCCATTGGGGAGCCCCTTGCGTATGCGTGGAACAAATAATTAAAGTTTAATGAAATAATTTCCATTTGGTTCGAGATGATTCAATGTGTTATGAATACAGGCCCCAGCCAGACTTTAGACAGGAGGTGAGGAGGGATTTCTTTAGCCAGAGGGAGGTGAACCCGTGGAATTCTTTGCCACAGAGGCTGTGGACAACGGCAATGGATATTTTTAAGGTGGATATTGCTAGGTTTTTGATTAGTACAGGTGTCAGAGGTTTAGGGGGGAAGGGAGAAGAATGAGGTTTGGAGGGAGAGATAGATCAGCCATGATTGAATGGCGGAGTAGAGTTGGTGGGCCAAATGACCTAATTTTGCTCTTAGAACTTATGTACATTTTATTTAATTTGTTTTATTTGGGGTGGCACGGTGGTGCAGCAGTAGAGTTGCTGCCTCACAGCGCCAGTGACCCGGGTTCGTTCCTGACTATGGGTGCTGTCTGTACGGAGTTTGCACGTTCTCCCCATGAACCCCATGTGTGCTTTGTTTAGATCTTCGCTTTCCTCCCACACTCCAAAGACGTGCAGGTTTGTAGGTTACTTGGCTTGGTATAAATGTAACAATTGTCCCCAGTGTGTTTGGGATAGTGTTGGTGTTCGGGGATCGGTGTGGACTCGGTGGGCTGAAGGGCCTGTTTTCATGCTGTATCTCTAAACTAAACTTTCCATTGGAGCTTCTAATAGTTTGTTCTTCTCTCTTGGTCTAGCTCGCTGGTCTGAGGTGTTTGTCCACAGAGCGGTGGGTGTGAGTGAGGATGGAGAGATTCCTCTTCTCTCTGCTGCTGCTCAGCCTGGCGGTCAGGGCTCAACTCTGCCCCAAACGCTGCATCTGCCAGAACCTCTCACCGTCGCTGGCCATCCTCTGTTCCAAAACCGGGCTGCTCTTCGTGCCGCCGTTCATCGACCGGAGAACAGTGGAGCTGCGGTTGACCGACAACTTCATCACCACCGTCAGGAGGAAGGACTTTGCCAACATGACCAGCCTGGTGCACCTCACCCTGTCCAGGAACACCATCAGCCAGATCATGCCGTTCACCTTTGGTGACCTGCGAGGCCTCCGAGCCTTGCATCTGGACAGCAACAGGTTGACCACGGTCTTGCCCGAACACTTCACCGGCCTGGTCAACCTCCGGCATCTCATCCTCAGCAACAACCAGCTCCATCACATCTCCGCCAACTCCTTCTATGACTTTGAAACCTCCCTTGAAGACCTGGACCTTTCTTACAACAACTTGGAGGATCTGCCTTGGGAGACCATTAGTAAAATGACCAACATCAACTCTCTGAGCTTGGACCACAACCTGATCGCATTTGTTCCTGAAGGGACATTTTCCAACCTCCACAAGCTGGCTCGGTTGGACATGACGTCCAACAAGCTTCACAAGTTGCCCCCCGATCCACTCTTCCTCAGAGTCCGAATGTACTCGAAGACAAAGGGGTCTCCGCTCTCATCTCTGGTGCTCAACTTTGGTGGGAATCCCCTGCACTGTAACTGCGAGCTGCTCTGGTTGAGACGTCTCACCAGGGAGGATGATCTGGAGACCTGCGCGTCTCCACCTCACCTCATGGGCAAATACTTCTGGTTCATCCCCGAGGAGGAGTTCACCTGCGATCCTCCGCTGATCACTCGACACAGCTCCAAGATCTTCGTCATGGAAGGTCAGCGAGCCATCCTCAAATGTAAAGGGGTCGGAGACCCAAACCCATCCATTCACTGGACCTCACCAGAGGGAAGGCTGATCTCCAACTCAACGCGAGCCACGAGCTACGAGAACGGGACTCTGGAGATGCTGATCGCCGCGCCTAAAGACACCGGCACTTTCACCTGCTTCGCCTCCAACGCCGCAGGTGACGCCGTGGTGACGGTGGAGTTGGTCGTCAACCCTCTCCCACATTTCGCCAACGGCACCAACAACATCAAAGAGCCAGACCCCGGCTCGTCCGACATCACCACCTCCTCCAAGTCTGCCTCGCCCTCTGTGGCCAATGACACAAAGACGCAGCAGGACAGGAGGGTCACTGCCACTGACCTCACCTCCACCTCCGTGCAAATACGGTGGCCCTCACAGCGCCATGTGCCTGGCATCCGCATGTACCAGGTGCAGTACAACAGCTCCAGCGATGACGTCCTTGTGTACAGGTAACACACACTGACCACTGTATACTGCCCTGTGTACAGGTAACACACACTGAACTGTATACTGCCCTGTGTACAGGTAACACACACTGACCACTGTATAATGCCCTGTGTACAGGTAACACACACTGACCACTGTATACTGCCCTGTGTACAGGTAACACACACTGACCACTGTATAATGCCCTGTGTACAGGTAACACACACTGACCACTGTATAATGCCCTTTGTACAGGTAACACACACTGACCACTGTATACTGCCCTGTGTACAGGTAACACACACTGACCACTGTATACTGCCCTGCGTACAGGTAACACACACTCACCACCGTACAGTGCCCTTATGGACAGGTAACACACACTGACCACTGTATACTGCCCTTGTGTACAGGTAACACCACATTGAACTGTATAATGCCCTTGTGTACAGGTAACACCACACAGAGGGTGAAAAATGGGATATGGAATGAATTTCCAGAGAACGTGGTTGAGCCAGGTGCTAGAACACTTAACAGACATTTGGACAGGTGCATGGATAGAAGTTCAAACGTAAGGAACATTTTATGTTAAATTACAGATACTAGCAGGTGGCTTGGTTTAATGTATTAATGAATTAGACACCTTCAGCAGTTTGGGGACTTCTACAAGAGCAGTGATCTCGTGTGCGGACAGCAGCGAGGGATGTATAGAGTTGGGGTAGTCACTCTGGCCAACGTGCTGAGGTAACCTACAACACAAGGTTTAGTTTAGAGATTCAGCGCGGAAACAGGCCATTTAGCCCATCAAGTCTACTCCGCCATTCAATCCTGGCTGATGTATCTTTCCCTCTCAAACCCATTCTCCTGCCTTCTCCCCATAACCCCTGACACCCGTACTGATCAAAGTTAGAGGGGTCTGGGCCAAACGTGGGCAAATGGGACTTACTTGGATGAGCATCTTGCATGGCATGGATGTCGGACTGAAGGGCCCGTTTCCATACTATATAACCTTATGACTCCAATACAAGGCATATATCCACAGAGACCGTTTAATCTGAGGACATACCCTAGTTTAAATGATATTTGTGATACACATATTAGAGTTAATTATGGTTAGTATATCTCTTTTAATTACAGGTCATAACTCAGTAATAATTGTAATTTGTGTATCTGTGTTAATTGCAGTTTATTCATCAGTGATAACTGGCTGCTTGCTGTGACCACAGTATAATTGCACTTCAGTGGAAATGAGTGTAGCTCTGCACTTGTCCCAGCCACTGCCCCTGACTTTCATCCTGCCCTTCCCCATCCCCATCCCCATGAAGCTCGCACCTTGGACCCTGTTCTACCACAATGCCAAGACTCATATTTCATCTTCCCTTCTCAGGGCCGAAGGCTTGTGCTCTATGCTGCTCTATGCTGCCTCAATCTTGTAACTCCTCACACCCTCTCCCTGCTTAGTCCTTCCTTGGAAATATATCCATTCCCGTCAGAAACATAGACAATTACAGCACAAGAACAGGCCCTTCGGCCCACAATGTCTGTGCCGAACATGATTCCAAGACTATAATCTGTCGTTTCCCCTTTCCCTAACTAAAGATGGGTCTCTACCCGAAACATCACCCATTCCTTCTCTCCACAGATGCTGCCTGTCCTGCTGAGTTACTCCAGCTTTTTGTGTCGATCTTTGGCAAGGATATTACCAGGACTCACGGACCTGAGCTATCGGGAGAGGTTGGGAAGGCTAAGACTTCATTCCTTGGCGTACAGGAGGCTGATAGAGATGTCCCACATTATGGGGGGAATAGGTAGAGTGAATGCATAGTGTCTTTTTCCCAGGTTAGGGGAATCAGGAACTAGGATTAAGTACTCGAGAGCACAGCTTTAAAATAGAAAAGGGAAAGTTTAAAGGAGATGTATGGGGCAGGTTTTTTCCACAGAGGGTGGTGGGTGCCTGGAACGCGTTGCCAGGGTGGTGGCAGAGGCTGCCAAAAAACCGATGAATAAACTGCAATTAACACAGACACACAAACCACAATTATTACTGTATTATGACCTGTAATTAAACGAGATATACAAACCACAATTAACTCTAATATGTGTACCACAATTATCACTCATGCTAGGATATGTTCCCTAATTAAACTGTTTCTGTAGATAGCTCTACGGAGAGGTTGAGCAGGCTGGGTCTCTATTCCCTAGAGCGCAGGAGGATGAGGGGTGATCTTCTCTATAAGATAAAATCATGAGAGGAATAGATCGGGTAGATGCACAGAGTCTCTTGCCCAGAGTAGGGGATTCAAGGGTCATAGGACATAAGTTCAAGGTATAAGGGGAAAGATTTAATGGGAATCTGAAAGGCCAATTTTTCACACAAATGGTGGTGGGTGTATAGAATAAGCTGCCAGAGGAGGTAGTTAAGATTGGGACTATCGCAACATTTAAGAAATATTCAGACAGGTAGATGGATAGGACAGGTTTAGAGGGATATTGGTCAAACGTAGGCAGGTTTGACTAGTGTAGATGTTCTTACCAGTGTAAGACTCACATTCCCAGTAACAGGGGACCCTCCGGATTCTGCTCTTAAAACCTGTGTGCGTTTGCTTTGCTAATGGCTTCCTGCTCACGCCTCTCCTGAGTCTGGCCACACTCTCTCAGCAATGTAACAACAAGGAACTGCAGGTGCTGCTTTACCAAAGAAAGACACAAAGTGCTGGAGTATCTCAAGATGTTCTCCAGAGATGCTGCCTGACCCGCTGAGTTACTCCAGCACTCTGTGAAACGTCACCTATCCACGTTCTCCACAGATGCTGCCTGACCCGCTGAGTTACTCCAGCACTCTTTGCGTCTCAGTATTGGCTCCGCACCTCAACACAGTCTCATTACAAATTTGGAAATGTTTGACTCCAAATCCAAACCGTTAATGTAAACATAGATCTGTGGTGGCTGCAGCGCTGAATGTCCATGATCACCGCGAACCATCTTATGCTGAGCATGTGTGCTGGTGTTCCCACTCTCTGCTTCCTAAGGTCATGTGATAGGAGTAAAACTAGGCCATTCAGCCCATCAAGTCTAGTCCACCATTCAATCATGGCTGATCTATCTCTCCCTCCATTCTCCAACTCCATTCTCAAACCTTCTCACCCCCCCCGACTAAAGATATTCCTCCTCATCTCCTTCTAAACGTGGGCAAATGGGACTGACTTGGGTGAGCATCTTGGATGGCATGGATGTCGGGCTGAAGGGCCTGTTTCCATACTGTATACTTTATGTCCTATTATTCTGAGGCTGTGACCTGTGGTCCTAGACTCTCCCACTAGTGGAAACATCCTCTCCACATCCACTCTATCCAGGCCTTTGACTATTCACTGGTATCTCTTCAGAAAGTGCAGTAAGGTTGGTCACGCAAGAGTTACCCTTGAGGATCCCATGCTCTTCAAGATATGGAGTTGTAGATAGTGAGGGTGGGTGTCAGGAGTTATAGGGAGTCAAAGAGGCCCTTCAGCTTACAGCATCGATGCTACCCCTTGTACTTCACTATGCCCGCCCTATTTACCCATGATCACCACAAGTGTCAGGAGTTATGGGGAGAAGGCAGGAGAATGGGGTTAAGAGGGAGATAGAGCAGCCAGGATTGAATGGCGGAGTAGACTTGATGGGCCGAATGGCCTATTTCTACTCCTATCCCTTATGTTCTTATGATCTTGTGACCACAGAGCAAATATAAGGTAATAAGGCCATAAGGAATAGGAGTAGAATGAGGCCATTTGGCCCATCAAGTCTACTCCGCCATTCAATCATGGCTGATCTGTCTCCGTCCGAACCCCATTCTCCTGCCTTCTCCCCATAATCTCTGACACCTGTGGTGATCATGGGTAAATAGGGCGGGCATGGTGAAGTGCAAGGGGTAGCATCGATGCTATGGGCTGAAGGGCCTCTTTGATCCTATTGCAGTTTGTGTTTCTGGACATTTCCCTATTGTTTCCTCCTTTGTGATTTTTCTTGTTCAGAATGTCAAGTGCGCTGCTCCACAACTCTCTGAGCGTGGTTTATTCTCATGTTTACTGTAAATCCAGCAATTACATTTGCTCTCCATCAGTCACAAGGCACTGCAGCATTTTTCCAATTAATTATTAAATATGTGTAGTCATGTCTCTGCTTTTGCTTTGCCCTATTTTTAAATCTACAGCTATAAACCATCTGGAGCAGAAATCTTATCCTCTGAGAATTTGAATGGTTTATATAATATTCCTGCTTTGACTGCAACTATCTCCAGGCCAATCTCACTAGCCAATGTCACATCCACCTGCTGAAGACCTAAGCTAAATAATGACTTCATTGTTCCAGCATCTCCCTCTTGTTGCCAGCTGTGATTTTGTGGCTATTCTGCAACAAGCCGATACTAATCCCAAATCCCGATTTTAATTGATATCGCTGTAAATCACTTCACCGGTTTATATTATGTCCTTGACAGTTGTATGTCAGCCCCCATCTTTACCTTGCAACTTGTTCTACCTTTGTAGAGAATCCTCTTCATATTCATGGATCGTACCGCTGTCTTTACACTTCACGTATCTCTCCATTCCCTGAAGGTCCACAGCCTCTCACTGAAGGCTCAGAAGTCTTTCATTTGTTTTTCCCTTTTGCAAGAATATATTCTCTTATTCTCTCCTTCACCGTTGTTAACACTATATTACATTCTTCCCACAGTTGCCTCACATCCTTATGGTGTTGCATTGTAGCCATTTTATTTAACAAATTCAGTTAATCCCTTAAAAAATAGGTATCGGTTTATTGATGTCACGTGCATCTAAACCTTTGTTTTGTGTGATACCCAGGCAGATCACGCTGTGGAACATGCATGGGGCACGGGACAGGGCATGGGGTAAGGGGCATGGGGCAGGGCATGGGACAGGGCATGGGGCACGGGACATGGGGCATGGGACAGGGCATGGGACAGGGCATGGGGCATGGGGCATGGGACATGGGGCGTAAAACATAGGACATGGAACACAGGACATGGAACACAGGACAGGACATGGGGCATGGGGGTGGGTGTGGGTCGGGGGTGGGTCCGGGGGGGGTGGGGGTGGGGGCGGAGGTGGGGGGTGAGGGGCGGGGGTGGGTCCGGGGGGGGGGGTGGGGGTGGGTCCGGGGGGGTGGGGGTGGGTGTGGGTGGGTCTGGGGGCCTGGGTGGGGGGCGGGGGTGGGTGTGGGGGTGGGGGTGGGTGTGGGGGCCGGGGTGGGGGGCGGGGGTGGGGGTGGGGGTGGGGTTGGGTGTGGGGGTGGGTGTGGGGGCCGGGGTGGGGGGCGGGGGGCGGGGGTGGGTCCGGGGGGGTGGGTGTTGGGGCGGGGGTGGGGGGCCGGGGTCGGCAGGGGGATTGGTACAACAGGCCCCAGTAGTGCAATCTGCTCACCACCATCAGGTGGACACGTGACGTTGAGCAAGTCCACTGTAGCGGTTCGCTCTCCACACAACGTGAACGGTTAAGGAATATATTTATTGAAATGTTGAATGATTTATGAAGGGCCTTGTATATTTCATGAAGCACTATTTATAATAGGTTCAATTTAGTCACTTATTAAAGAGCAGTGGAATGGCAGTGAGGTCAGGGTAAACATCTTTTATACATCAACTACTTGATGTGCTGGAACAAGTTTGTAAGTTGTTTATTTTGGGAGTTCTGTTCGCAGAGCTCTGGACCTCCCATTAGCTCGACCACTGTCCCATACACTGACCAGGCATGAGTGGGTTAACCCATGATCTGTCGGCACTGGAGTTGAATGAGAATGAGGGGGGACCTCATTGAAACGTACAGAATAATGAAAGGCTTGGACAGAGTGGATGTGGAGAGGATGTTTCCATTAGTGGGAGAGTCTAGGACTAGAGGTCACAGCCTCAGAATTCAAGGACGTGCTTTTAGGAAGGAGATCTTTAATCTCTTTAGTCAGAGGGTGGTGAATCTGTGGAATTCATTGCCGCAGACGGCTGTGGAGGCCAATGGCAAAGTCAGTGGATATTTTGAAGGTGGAGATAGATTGATTAGTAGAGTCCTTCTCTCCAGAGATGCTGCCCGTCCCGCTGAGTTCCTCCAGCATTTTGTGTCTTTCTTCGGTGTAAACCAGCATCTGCAGTTCCTTCCTAAATGCTAAGAGCCCGTTGGGGTGTGATGCAGGACGGTGGAATGTCACATTCCAGTAATTAGTAATGGGAAGAGGTATCGACAGATGGGGAAAGTCCCTCGCTCCCCAAGCTTCAAATCCAAGGCTATTAACTTCCAGACAGGCATGCAATGCAGCCCGTCTGGAGCTATCTCAGCCACCCTATAGATGCTCAAGTCCCAACTCATGTTCACGTTACTTCCATCTTACCCTTTTTCAAGGGTAAGATGGGGACTCTCAACACCAATATTCTTACGGGGAGAACATGCCAACTCCATTCAGACAGCACCCGTAGTCGGGATCGAACCCGGGTCCGTGGCGCTCTAAGGCACAACTCTACTGCTGCACCACCATACCGCCCCAAATAGCATTGCATTGGTTTTGCTAAGAGATACAGTGTAGTAACAGGCCCTTCATCCCGCCCAGTCAATGCCGGCCATCTATCACCAGGGTCTGAAGAAGGGTCTCGACCCAAAACGTCGCCTATTTCCTTCGCTCCATAGATACTGCCTCACCCGCTGAGTTTCTCCAGCATTTTTGTCTACCTTCGGTTTTCCAGCATCTGCAGCTCCTTCTTAAACAAACCTGTTCACTCTATTTCTTTGTTGCCCATTTTCTCATCCACTCTCAACACCTGAAGGGCAATATTTTTACAGAAGCCAATTTACCTCTGGATGTGGAAGGAAACAGAAGAATGCAGAGGAAACCCACACAATCACAGGAAGAATGTGTAAACCCCACACATTAATTAATAAATACATTAATTGATTGCTTAATTAATTAATTCATTCATTCATTGTAGGCAGGAAATCATTGGATAGATCCTCGGAAAAGGTTACGTATGAATGAATAATGAATGAAGGAACTGCAGATGCTGGTTTATACCAAAGGTAAACATTAAGTGCTGAAGTAACTTAGCGGGAGTTGAGGTAGCGTCTATGGAGAAAGGTAATAGGTGACGTTTCAGGTCCAGTCTGAAGGAGGGCTCCCACCTGAAACATCACCTATTGCCCCATTAGCTTGACATCAACACCAATATTTTTACAGAAGACAATTAACCCTTTGGGATGTGGAAGGAAAATAGAGAATGCAGAGGAAACGCGCACAATCATGGGGATATCGTTCAAACTCCACTAATTAATTCAATAATTCATTCATTCATTGTAGGCAGGATCTCAGTCGCTAGATCCTCAGATCAGCTTATGGAGGAAGGAACAGCAGATGCTGGTTTATACCAAAGATAGACACAAGGTGTTGGAGTATCTCAGTGGGAGTTGAGGTAGGATCTCTGGAGAAAAATACTAGGTGACATTTCAGGTCCAATCTGAAGAAGGGTTAATTCGTGAAACATCACCTGTCCCTCAGAGAAGGTTGATAGGAACCTGGTGGTGCTGGCCTTTAGATCTGAGCATCAGGACTCTTTGATTATTTTCAGGATCCTGTGTGCCAAGAAATGTCTCCAGAGATGGCCTCCAGGGCGGCTGCCTGGCCCGCTGAGTACGGCATGCTGTGTCTTTAGACTTCTGGAGCTGAGAGATACAGCGCGGAAACAGACCCTTCAGCCACCAACACCACTCCGACCAGATATCACCCCCCACATTAACGCTATCTTACACATAGTAGCGAGAACGGACAAACTTCGTACAGACAACACACGTAGTCAGGATCGAACCCGGGTCTCTGGCGCTGAAAAGGCAGCAGCTCTACCCGCTGTACCACCGGGACATCTCTATAAGATGTGGGACATCTCTATAAGATCATCCCTCAGCCTCCTGTACGCCAAGGAATGAAGTCTTAGCCTTCCCAACCTCTCCCGATGGCTCAGGTCCGTGAGTCCTGGTAATATCCTTGCCAAAGATCGACACAAAAAGCTGGAGTAACTCAGCAGGACAGGCAGCATCTGTGGAGAGAAGGAATTGGTGATGTTTCGGGTAGAGACCCTTCTTTAGTTAGGGAAAGGGGAAACGAGAGATTATAATCTTAGCCTCATTAGAAGCTAAAGAGGATCCTGGCTGCAGATGCTGGTTTATACTGAAGCTAGACACACAGATGGATGGTCGCACATTGGATAGGCATGGTGAGGCTTCCTGTGGTCATTGGCTCTGGCAGCTGCCTCTAGGGTTGGTTTGATGAGACTGCTAATGAGAGTCTCACCCGGGATAGGACATGTTCTGCAGATGTTTCTGGGCAAATGATCCAGCAGTGAGTTCAAATCTCACAGCAGCCATCACTAGGAATATAAATTGAGATGATTGAGTAAATCTAGTTTCAGTAATGGTGGTCAACATAAAATCCCACCTGCTTTGCCGATATCTTTCAGGAGCGGTCATTTGTTTATCTTGACAGCTGCGTCGTAGCCAGGATCCTGTTTAGTTTCTAACAGGGCAGCATGGTGGCGCAGCGGGTAGAGCTGCTGCCTCACATCGCCAGGGACCCGGGTTCAATCCCGACTAGGGGCGCTGTCTGTACAGAGTTTGCACGTTCTCCCCGTGACCTCGTGGGTTTTCTCCGGGTGCTTTGGTTTCCTCCCACACTCCAAGGACGTACAGGTCTGTAGTTAATTGGCTGGGTACAAGTGTAAATCGTCCCTTGTGTGTGCAGGATCGTGTTAGTGTGGGGGGTCGCTGGTCAGCGCGGACTCGCTGTTCCTGCGCTGTATCTATAAACTAAACCAGACTCAACTATGAGAAGAACTATGGGGGGAGCTGAAGGGGACAGGGAGGAAATAATTATCCTCACCCCAATGGAATTGTGCAGTGATGACTGGCCATGAGAGTGTCGGGCAATTAATCAGGAGATGGGGACTGGTTAATGAGCACAGAAGCCAAGGATGAAATATTTGCATTCATCTTCACTTTAATTGATAATCCATCTCGGTTTCCTAATGAAATCTCCATTAGTGCAGAGGCCAGTTTCCAGCCACTTTACTTGCTTATGTTATGTTATGGGACGTTATTTGTCACATGTACCGAGGTACAGTGAAATTAATTTGTGTATACAGTTCAGTACAAATATCACTGTGCCGAAATACTGAGATACACACTAGATAAACATTTCAGATACAGTACACATGTACAGCAGTTGTACGCTGAGTGTACAGAGTCGTGTAGGAAGGAACTGCAGATGCTGTTTTACACTGAAGATTGACATAAAATGCTGGAGTAACTCAGCGGGTCAGACGGCATCTCTGGAGGAAAGGAATGTATCAGGCCGTCTGAAGAAGGCTCGCAACCCAAAACATCACCTATTCCTTATCTCCAGAGAGGCTGCCTGACCCGTTGAGTTACTCCTGCTTTATGTGTCCATCTTATGTACACGGAGTCGCCAGTTTTGCGGCATTTTCAAGTACCAGTTGTTGTAAGTTGCCAGCACAGGAGCACAGCTGATCTGTGGACAGCCAGGCACCCACTGGTGGGACTGAAGGCTGATAAATCCCCAGGGCCTGATGGTCTGCATCCCAGGGTACTTAAGGAAGTGGCTCTAGAAATCGTGGATGCATTGGTGATAATTTTCCAATGTTCTATAGACTCAGGATCAGTTCCTGTGGATTGGAGGGTAGCTAATGTTATCCCACTTTTTAAGAAAGGCGGGAGAGAGAAAACAGGGAATTATAGACCAGTTAGCCTGACATCGGTGGTGGGGAAGATGCTGAAGATGAGATAGCCGCACATTTGGATAGCAGTAACAGGATCGGTCCGAGTCAGCATGGATTTACGAAGGGGAAACCATGCTTGATTAATCTTCTGGAATTTTTTGAGGATGTAACTAGGAAAATGGACAAGGGAGAGCCAGTGGATGTAGTGTACCTGGACTTTCAGAAAGCATTAGATAAAGTCCCACATAGAAGAATAGTGGGCAAAATTAGGGCACATGGTATTGGGGTAGAGTGCTGACCTGGATAGAAAATTGGTTGGCAGACAGGAAACAAAGAGTAGGGATTAACGGGTCCCTTTCAGAATGGCAGGCAGTGACTAGTGGGGAACCGCAAGGCTCAGTGCTGGGACTACAGCTATTTACAATATACATCAATGATTTGGATGAAGGGATTCAAAGTAACATTAGCAAATTTGCAGATGACACAAAGCTGGGTGGCAGTGTGAACTGTTAGGAGGATGCTATGAGAATGCAGGGTGACTTGGACAGGTTGGGGGAGTGGACAGATGCACGGCAGCTGAAGTTTAATGCAGATAAATGTGAGGTTATCCACTTTGGTATCAAAAACAGGAAGGCAGATTACTATCTAAATGGCGTCAAGTTGGGAAAAAGGGAAGTACAAGGGGATCTGGGGGTCCTTGTTCATCAGTCTATGAAAGTAAGCATGCAGGTACAGCAGGCAGTGAAGAGGCAGTGAAGAAATGGCATGTTGGCTTTTGTAACACGAGGAGTTGAGTATAGGAGCAAAGAGGTCCTTCTGCAGTTGTACAGGGCCCTGGTGAGACCACACCTGGAGTATTGTGTGCAGTTTTGGTCCCCTAATTTGAGGAAGGATTCTTGCTGTCGAGGGAGTGCAGCTTAGGTTCACCAGGTTAATTCCCGGGATGGCAGGACTGTTATATGCTGAGAGAACGGAGTGGCTGGGCTTGTACACTCTGGAGTTTAGAAGGATGAGAGGGGATCTTATTGAAACATATAAGATTGTTAAGGGTTTGGACACACTAGAGGCAGGAAACATGTTCCCGATGTGGGGGAGGCCAGAACCAGGGGCCACAGTTTAAGAATAAGGAGTAAGCCATTTAGAACGGAGACGAGGAAACACTTTTTCTCACAGAGAGTTGCGAGTCTGTGGAATTCTCTGCCTCAGAGGGCGGTGGAGGCCGGTTCTCTGGATACTTTCAAGAGAGAGCTAGATAGGGCTCTTAAAGATAGTGGAGTCAGGGGATATGGGGAGAAGGCAGGAATGGGGTACTGATTGGGGATGATCAGCCATGATCACATTGAATGGCGATGCTGGCTCGAAGGGCCAAATGGCCTACTCCTGCACCTATTGTCTATTGTCACACACAAGTTAGTTAATTTAGTTTATTATCCCGTGTACCGAGGTACAGTGAAAAGCTTTTGGTGCGTGCTAACCAGTCAGCAGAAAGACAATACATGATTACAATCGAGCCGTTCACAGTGTACAGATACATGATAAAGGGAATAACATTTAGTGCAAGGTAAAGCCAGCAAAGTCTGATCAAGGATAGTCCGAGGGTCACCAATGAGGCAGATAGTAGTTCAGCACCGCTCTCTGGTTGTGGTAGGATGGTTCAGTTGCCTGATAACAGCTGGGAAGAAACTGTCCCTGAATCTGGAGGTGTGCGTTTACACACTTCTGTACCTCTTGCCTGATGGGAGAGGGGAGAAGAGGGAGTGGCCGGGATGAGACTGGTCCTTGATGATGCTGCTGGCCTTGCCGAGGCAGCGTGAGGTGTAGATGGAGTAGGCGGAAGGGAGGTTGGTTTGTGTGATGGTCTGGGCTGCGTCCACAATTCGCTGCAATTTGTTGCGGTCTTGGATGGAGCTGTTCCTATCCCAGTCGGTAAATGTGCCTCAGACCGAGATGTCTAATGTCCAGTCGGATGTCCACTGCAGTTACAGGTATATCCACTTGCCTGGCCAAGTCCATCTCCTGCTTGACTGTTACCCAACGACACAAGCACTGCTCCGGCCACCAGCAGATATGGTGTTACATAGAAACATAGAAATTAGGTGCAGGAGTAGGCCATTCGGCCCTTCGAGCCAGCATCGCCATTCAATGTGATCATGGCTGATCATCCAACTCAGTATCCCGTACCTGCCATCTCTCCATACCCTCTGATCCCCTTAGCCACAAGGGCCACATCTAACTCTTAAATATAGCCAATGAACTGGCCTCAACTACCCTCTGTGGCAGAGAGTTCCAGAGACCCACCACTCTCTGTGTGAAAAAAGTCCTTCTCATCTCGGTCCTAAAGGATTTCCCCCTTATCCTTAAGCTGTGACCCCTTGTCCTGGACCTCCCCAACATCGGGAACAATCTTCCTGCATCTAGCCTGTCCAACCCCTTAAGAATTTTGTAAGTTTCTATAAGATCCCCTCTCAATCTCCTAAATTCTAGAGAGTATAAACCGAGTCTATGCAGTCTTTGTTCATAAGACAGTCCTGACATCCCAGGAATCAGTCTGGTGAACCTTCTCTGTACTCCCTCTATGGCAATAATGTCCTCCCTCAGATTTGGAGACCAGAACTGTACGCAATACTCCAGGTGTGGCCTCACCAAGACCCTGTACAACTTCAGTAGAACCTCCCTGCTCCTATACTCAAATCCTTTTGCCATGAAAGCTAACATACCATTGGCTTTCTTCACTGCCTGCTGCACCTGCATGCCTACTTTCAATGACTCTAAATCGACAACCGACAACATCCACTGCATCTGCTGCTCCCACACCTCTGCCCTCTATCACCAAGGACAGAGACCACACACATTACATCCATCAGTGTCCTCCCTCTCTGGACATATAACTGTGTTACCACTCCTTCACAGCGGTGATATAGTCAAGTAAGGCCAACCCTACCAGCTGTGCCCTTGTGCTGGCAAATATCACAAGGATGATTCTGTGATAGGGGTGAACACACAAACAAAAGACAATGAGATTTCAGTCTTGAATAATTTAGAGATACAGCGCGGAAACCACGCTCTTTGGACCACCGGGTCCGCACCGACCAGCGATCCCCACACACTAACACTATCCTACACACACCAGGGACAATTCTTACATTTACACCAAGCCAATTAACCCTACAAACCTGAACATCTTTGGAGTGTGGTAGGAATCCGAAGATCTCGGAGAAAACCCAAGCAGGTCACGGGGAGAGCGTGCAAACTCCGTACAGAAAGCACCCGTAGTCAGGATCGAACTCGGGTCTCTGGCGCTGTGAGGCAGCAACTCAACTGCTGCGCCACCGTGCCGGCCTCTCAAAGAAATGCCATTAAAGTTGAGGAATAATACTAATACTTGTAGCCTTGAAACAGATTGAATGACTTGCTTTCAAAACATTCGCAAGGCATTGACTGATTGGAAGGCAAAGAATGGACACAGGCCCTTCGGCCCACCAAGTCCACACTGACCATCGAGCACCCACTCACTCTAGTTCCATGTTCTCCCACTTTCTCATCCACTCCCTACACACCAAGGGAAATTTACAGTGGGCCATTCATTCACCTACAAACATG
>OY740819.1:23625543-23668027 GCA_963514005.1 Raja brachyura
CTTGCACTAAACGTTATTCCCTTACCATGTATCTGTACACTGTAAGCGGCTCGATTGTAATCATGTATTGTCTTCCCACTGACTGGTTAGCATGGTGGCGCAGCGGTAGAGTTGCTGCCTCACAGCGAATGCAGCGCCGGAGACCCGGGTTCGATCCCGACTACGGGTGCCGTCTGTACAGATTTTGTACGTTCTCCCCGTGACCTGCGTGGGTTTCCTCCGAGATCTTTGGTCACAGCTTGTGGTGATGACAACAGGCTGATGCAAAGCGAGATGTTTTCAAGGACGTTTGTGGGAGTGGGAGGAGGGGAGGAGAGCGAATGATGGATGAAACTAAGTACATCACGTGTCAACAAACTATAACTCAGGAAAGAATTGGCACTGGCAACCAGACACTAGGAGAGGAGAAAATAAGCGTGCAAAATACAGATTAATGAAATGGTAAGCAGCAATCTGCTAGAGGGAATTTGCAGAACAAACAGGGTAAGGTTGATCAATTGCCCTAATTTAAAACATATTGTAAATAAGAGATTTTCATACAGAGTGCTAAAAGGGATCTATCAAAATATATATCTGGATTATACAAGGCAGTGGTTTGGCAACAGTGCTGTTACATTGCAAAGGGCGTTAGCAATGGTTGACAATGCTACCCACTGCTGTTCAGAGGCATTTCATTGTCTGGGATTGCAGAGTAGTCGTGAATGAGGACAGTAATTTGGCTCGTTGTGGCGTGTTCATGTAACGAGCAACATCCAGTCCTCCTACAGGCACCGGCGTGCTGCCAGCACAACCTAATGTTGCTCACAAAACACCAGCAGAGCAGCAGAGAGCTGCTCCTCCCTACACCCTCACACCCACTGTTCTGCTCAGGTCCCTACAGTCACACACGGGCACAACAGTCAAGGATTCCAGTGCTAAGGAAGTGTGTGTGTGCGTGTGTTTGTATGTGTGCGGCGTGTATATATATATATACATATGTGTGTGTGTGTGTGTGTGTGTGCATTTGCGCATTTGCGTGTGTGTGTGCATTTGCGTGTGCGTGTGTGTGTATGTGTGTGTGTGCGTGTGTGCGTGCGCGTGCGTTCGTGTGTGTGTGCGTGTGTGCATGTGCATGTGTGTGTGTGTGTGTACGTGTGTGTGTGCGTGTGTGCGTGCGCGTGTGTGTGTGTGTGCACGTGCGTGTGTGCATGTGCATGTGTGTGTGTGTGTGCGCGTGTGTGTGTGTCAGGGCTTGGTGCATAGGCACTCTATGCCAGCATGTAATGGGCATACCTGATACCTGGGGCATTCCTCGGTTGCTGGGAGCCACGGTTGTGAACTCTAGCATAAACCAATGAACATGACGTTGGGGGAGAGTGTCAAAGGTGAATGGACCAGAGTAGAGAAGGTCTGATCTTGTTGAATAAAACAGCTACCAACGACAGCTGTGATCTGAGCCGGCCTCTGTTGCAACGTCAGCTGCTGAAAATGATCAACGTGTCACAAATGTGGAGAAAATGTAACTTGCCCTTCGGGTTGGCATATTGACTTGCTGGGATCAATGAGAAGTGCAAAGACAGCCAACAGATAAATAAATAAGGTCCCAGGACAGCAGCAGTGGGCGGTTTCACCAACATGTAGTTGAGCAGTCAGGCCAGGAGATGCTCAGCTGCTCAATCACGTCTCCACATCACAAGCTAATTGTCGCTGCTGACTAATGGACTACTTTATGTAACTTTGTGGCATCAATATTGAAGACTTCAATAAGAAACATCTTACTGGATATCCATGCATTTCAGTTGAGTGTGACCCTACGCAGGGGTTTGTTCATGTGCGACCTGAAAACATCTGTCTGATTGTGTCCCTTTCACCAGGAACCCAGCCCCTCACAGCCAAGCATCAGTGTAGTTTATAGTCACGTGTACCGAGGTACAGTGAAAAGCTTTTTGTTGTGTGCTAACCAGTCAGCAGGAAGACAATGCATGATTATAACTAAGCCGTTCACAGTGTATAGATACTGTTTAGTGCAACGCAAGGCCAGCAAAGCCCGATCAAGGATAGTCCGAGGTCACCAATGAGGTAGATAGTAGTTCAGCACCGCTCTCTGGTTGTGGTAGGATGGTTCAGTTGCCTGATAACAGCTGGGAAGAAACTGTCCCTGGAGGAGTGCAGAGGCTGTGGAAACAGGCCCTTCGGCCCAACTTGTCCATGACATCCAGGATGCCCATCTAAGCCAGTCACATCTGCCTGCATTTGGCCCCAAATTATGCCCCTCAGGTTCCTATTAAATCTTTCCCCTCTCACCGTAAAACCTCTGTCCTCTGGATCTTGATTCCCATAGCCTGGATAAAAGACTCGGTGCATTTGCCCGTTCACACTTCTGGTGATTTTATATACCTGTATAAGATCATCCCTCAGCCTCCTGCGTTCCAGTTAATCTACAAATCTGCACGTCTTTGGTGTGTGTGGGGAAACCAGAGCACCCGGTGAAAACCCACGCGGTCAGGTGGAGAACGTGCAAACTCCGCACTCCAGCACCCGTAGTCAGCATCGAACCGTCCACCGCTGCATCACCGTGCCACCCTAGTGAGGGCTAGGCTGGCAAACTTAGGCCCAGTTGACCATGTGTTTACTGTTGGAGATCGGCATTTGACCATTTAGAACGGAGACGAGGAAACACTTTTCTCACAGAGAGTGGTGAGTCTGTGGAATTCTCTGCCTCAGAGGGCGGTGGAGGCCGGTTCTCTGAATGCTTTCAAGAGAGAGCTGGATAGGGCTCTTAAAGATAGCAGAGTCAGGGGATATGGGGAGAAGGCAGGAACGGGGTACTAATTGGGGATGATCAGCCATGATCACATTGAATGGTGGTGCTGGCTCAAAGGGCTGAATGGCCTCCTCCTGCACCTATTGTCTATTGCCTATCGGCCGTGCCTGGTCCGCACTTGTAATCATCATCACACACTTGCCTTGACATTGAGAACCATCAAAGATAGACACACAATGCTGGAGTAACTCAGCGGGACAGGCAGCCAGCATTTTGTGTCTATCTTTGATTTATACCAATATCTGCAGTCCTTTCCTACACGTGGAGAACCTGTTTGACTCTTTCCTCCACCCTGACCTGGTCTCGTCTGTTTAGGATGGTCTTCAGGGTCGGGGGTCCCAGTGAGCCCACCCTGCCTCCGCCCCCACCCCCGCCCCCTCCCCCACCCCCTCCTCCGCCTCTCCCCCCACCCTCATGTTGAGGTGTACAATTGTCAACGTCAAACCCCTAGGGTGATGTCAACTTTTAATCACCACAAGTGACCTTTGCAGTATTGATCAATCAATGCGAGTCATGTTTGTAGACTTGCAAGTCATTCACTCCCCTCAAATACCACAAGTCAATTTATCCTTACAAGTTAGTTAGAGTGACAGAGTCGTAATGTCAGACAGCACAGAAACATGAAGTGTAACCCAACTCAACCATGCCGGCCAAGATGCCCCATTCCCCTGCGTTTGGTCCAAATCCCTCTAAACCTTTGCTATCCATGTATCTGTCCAAGTGTCTTTAAGATGCTGTTTTAGTTCCTTCCTCAACTCCTTCCTCGAGCAGCTCAATCCATACACCCACCACCCTCTGTGTGAAAACATTCCCCTCTGGATGCTACTAAGTCTTTCCCATCTCACATTAACCTGGTTCTTGAACCCCCCCTATCCTGGGTAAAATACTCTGCATATTCACCCTATCTCTTCCCTTCGAATGAATAAGTTTATTGGCCAAGTATTCACATACAAGGAATTTGCCTTGGTGCTCCACCCGCAAGTGACAACGACATACAGTGACAGTTAGGAATGAAACATTAGTAAAACATTAAACATTAATAATAAAACATGATTGATTAACATGTGAATTAAATAAAATACCTGAGCAAAAGGAGGCTACAGATTTTTGGTTGTTGAGTAGAGCTGCTACTCATGGAAAAACGCTGTTCTTATGTCTGGCTGTGACCGTCCGGAGTCGCCTTCCGGAGGGAAGTGATTCAAAGAGTTTGTGACCAGGGTGAGAGGGGTCAGTGATGATCTTGCCCGCTTTTATGGTATATCATGAAAATGATTTTATACACCTCAATAAGACCACCCCCTTGCCTCCTACACTTCAAGGACCAAACTCCCAGCCTGGACCAACCTCTCCCTATAGCTCAGGCCCTCGAGTCCTGGCAACATCCTCGTAGGTCTCTGCACAAGTGTAGGTTGCAGCTTCTGTATTCGATACCCTGACTGGTGAAGGCCAATGTACCCATCACTGTTTGGACCCCCCGATCTACCTGTGACAATGCTTTCACAGAAATATGCACCTGTACTGCTAGATGCCTCTGCTCTACGACACACCTCATGGCCCTACCTTTCACTGTTTGTTCAACCCTGGTTTGACTTCCCAAAAAGCAAACCTCACACTAATCTGCATTTAACTCCATATCTACATATCCCTCAGCCCACTAGCCCAGCTGTCGTCTTTGATAATCCTCTTCGCTACTACTCATGCCTTGCACATTCAATTCAATCTTTAATTGTCATTGTGCAGTGTACAATACAGAGACAACGAAATGCAGTTGGTATCTCCGAAGGGCGAACTTACGAATGAACAAGTAATTGCGCAGTAGTATGAGTTAATATACGTCTATACATATACAGTGTCCGGGGTGGGGGGGGGGGGGGGGGGGGGGGACAGGCAGTATTTGAGGTGCAGCGTTGAGATGTGTGACAGCCGCAGGGAAGAAGCTGTTCTTGAGCCTGCTGGTCCGGCAGCGGAGGGACCTGTAGCGTCTCCCGGATGGGAGGAGGGTAAACAGTCTATGGTTGGGGTGTGAGCTGTCCCTGGCGATGCTGTGCGCCCTGCACAGGCATCGTTTACTATGGACAGACTCAATAGAGGGGAGTGAGGAGCCTGTGATGCGTTGGGCGATCTTCACCACCCTCTGCAGAGCCTTCCGGTCGGCGACAGAGTAGTTACCATACCATACAGTGATGCAGTTGGTAAGGATGCTCTCGATGGTGCAGCGGTAGAAGTTCACCAGAATCTGGGGAGACAGGTGGACCTTCTTAAGTCTCCTCAGGAAGAAGAGATGCTGGTGAGCCTTCTTGATCAGCGAGAATGTGTTGTGGGTCCAGGAGAGGTCATCGGAGATGTTGACCCCCAAGAACCTGAAGCTGGAGACACGTTCCATCTCCGTCCCGTTGATATGGATGGGGGTGTGCGTGCAGCCTCTCGATCTCCTGAAGTCCACAATGAGCTCCTTGGTCTTCTTGGAGTTGAGGGCTAGGTTATTGTCGGCACACCATGATGTTAGGAGCTGAACCTCCTCCCTGTAAGCCGACTCATCGTTGTCGCTGATGAGGCCAATCACCGTCGTGTCATCTGCATACTTGATGATGGTGTTGGTACCATGTACAGGTATGCAGTCGTAGGTGAAGAGGGAGTTGAGGAGGGGGCTCAGCACGCAGCCCTGGGGTACACCAGTGTTCAGGTTGAGGGTAGAGGAGGAATGGTTATCCAACCTGACAGACTGTGGTCTGTTGGTTAGAAAGTCCAGTAACCAATTGCAGGGGGAAGGGTTGATGCCCAGGTCATCGAGTTTGGCGATCAATTTAGAGGGGATAATGGTGTTGAATGCTGAGCTGTAATCAATGAACAGCATTCTCACATAAGTGTTTCTGTTGTTGAGGTGGGAGAGGGTGAAGTGGAGTGCCGTTGAGATGGCATCCTCCGTGCTCCTGTTCTTACGGTATGCAAACTGGTAGGGGTCCAGAGTGGGAGGTAGGCAGCATTTGAGATGTGCCATGACCAGCCTTTCAAAGCACTTGGCGATGATAGGGGTGAGTGCAACTGGGCGGAAGTCGTTGAGGCTCGCCGTTGTGGAGTGTTTTGGCACCGGCACGATGGAGGTCGTTTTAAGGCACGTGGGGACAACTCCCTAGGCAAGTGACAGGTTGAAGATGTCAGTCCAGACGTCTGTCAGCTGTGCAGCACAGGTCCTGAGGATGCGCCCGGGGATGCCGTCAGGGCCGGCAGCCTTACGTACATTGATCCAACTCAGTGCCATGTGCACGTTGTAGGGGTTGAGTGTGAGGGGCTGGTGGTCATCGGGGAGCCCAGTCTTGATGGCCAACTCTTGGTTGTCCCTTTCAAAGCGGCCATAAAAGTGATTGAGTTCCTCGAGGAAGGATGCGTCGCTGGAAGTGGGGGTGGAGTTGGTGGTTCTGTAGTCAGTGATGGCCTGGATGCCATGTCACATGCGTCGGGGGTCGGAGTTGCTGTCGAAGTGCTCCTCGATCCGCAGCTTGTATCTGTGTTTGGCGTTCTTGATGCCCCTCTTCAGATTGGCCCTCGGTGAACTATAGGCACGGGCATCGCCTGACCTGAAAGCCGAGTCCCGTGCTTTCAGCAGGAGCCTGACCTCGCTGTTCATCCATGGCTTCTGATTCGGGTATGTGGTGATTTGTTTGAGAGTGGTGACACTGTTGATGGAGGAGTTGATGAAGTCCAGAACGGAGGAAGTATTGGCGTCAATGTCAGTGTGGGAGGCAAGGGTGGCCTGAGCTGCAAACGCATCCCAGTCAGTGTTACCAAAATGCTGCTGGAGTGTGGAGTCCACTTCATCTGACCAAGCCTTGACTGTCCTCACTGTGGGTTTAACGCGTCTGATGATTGGGAAGTACTTAGGGAGCAGGAACAATGATAAGTGATCAGACTGTCCAAGGTGGGGGAGGGGGATGGCTTTGTACGCTTCAGCCATGTTGGTGTAGACTTTGTCCAGTGTCTTGTCCTCTCTAGTGGCGAAGGAGACATGTTGGTGGAATTTGGGGAGTACAGTCTTCAGGTTGGAGTGATTGAAGTCACCCGCAACAATGAAGGCTGTGTCTGGATTGAGGATCAGTTGTTTGCTAATGGCAATATGCAGTTCTTTCATTGCAAGCTTGGCATTAGCATCAGGAGGGATATACGCTGCAGTCACAACAGTGGAGGTAAACTCTCTGGGCAGATAGAACAGTCTGCACTTAACCAAGAGGAACTCTAGCTGAGCAGTGACTCTCAATGATGGCGGTGTCTGTGCGCCATGCTTTGTTTACATACATGTACAGACCCCACCTCTGGTCTTACCGGAGTCAGATGTTCTGTCCGCTCGGAGTATGTGTAGTCCCGCTAGCTCAATGGCGCTGGCGGGAACATCAGAGTTCAGCCAGGTTTCGGTGAGGATCAGGATGCTGCAATCCTTGATCCAGTTGTAGGAGGCAATCAGTCCATCTTGTTTGCCAGGGAACGGACGTTGGCAAGGAAAAGGCTAGGGATGGATGGCCTGTGTGGGGCTCGCTCCAACCTTGCCTTCAACCCACCTGGAGATCCACGGCAATGTTTTCGGGCCCGGCGCGGTCTGTGTGCGCCTCTCGACGCCCGGGCCAACTTGGTCCGGTCCTCAGGTCTACCGCCCCGCAACGCAAGAGATTCACCGCTCCGCAGCTCCGCGGATCCGTCCCACAGCTCCGTGGTGAAGGTGAGTGCAGGAGGGAGCCGGAGTTCGTCCGGAAAGTCGACCGGGGGAACGCTATAGCCGCAGGAACCAAGATTTAAAAGTTCCTGCCGGCTATAGTGGATGATAGTGAGACTGCTCCGGGTGAGCAGACTCAAAACAAGAAGGGAGGTAATGCAGCGTTCGCTGATACGGGGTGTCGCAATGCAACCGCGCCGCCGCCATTTTAGAATCGCTCATCTAAATTCTCATCTAAATCATTAATATAAACCACAAACAGCTTTGGGCCCAACATCGATCCCTGGAGCACACCACTAGTCACAGATCCCCAGTCCAAAGAACGACGTCGTTCCTTGAGGCCCACCACTAGTCACAGATCCCCAGTCCGAAGAACAACCTTCCACCATCACTCTCCTTCCTTCCATGAAGCCAATTCCGTATCCAGGCAACTAGCTCTAATGTTGTTTAACCATGCAGAACTTTAGCCAAGGCCTTACTGAGGTCTATATGGACAATGTCTATCCCCATGCCTTCGACAACCTTCTTGGTTACTTCTTCAAAAAGCTCAGTTAAATTCATGAGACACTACCTTCCACGTTCAAAACCAACGCATCTGTATCATCTTCTCCCTTATAATCCTCTCCAGTAAGGTACAGATATTCAGCTAACTGGCCTATAGTTAGTTCCCAGGCTTTTCCTTGCAACCCTTCTTAAATAAAGGCACATTAGCCACCCTCCAGTCATCTTACACCTCGTCTGTGGGTAAACAATGGTTCATATATCTCTGCCAGGGCTCCTGGAATTTCCTCTCCAGCTTCCCACACTGTTCTCGTATATATCCGATTCGGCCTGGGAGATTTATCTACCTTCACACGCCTCAGAACATCCTGCTCCTCCTTGACCATAATACAGATTGTTCTCAAGACATCTCCATTAGTTATGCCATTCCTCAGTCTTCATGCCTTTCTACACAGTAAAAAGGAGAAATACTCATTGAAGATCTTGGCCATCTCCTCTGGTTTTTCACAGAGACGACCGCGTTGGTTTCTGAGGGGGCCCATTCTCTCTCCAGTTATATCTTTCCCTTAATGTGTTTAGAAATTATCTTTGGATACTCCTTAATTTTATTAGTTTAGTTTAGTTTAGCGATACAGTGCAAAAACAGGCCCTTCGGCCCACTGAGTCTGTGCCGACCAGCGATTCCTGCACACTTGGTCCCAGGAATGATTGGATTAACATATGATGAGTATTTGTCGGCACTGGGCCTGTACTCGCTGGAGTTTAGAAGAATGAGGGGGGACCTGATTGAAGCCTACCGAATAGTGAAAGGCCTGGATAGAGTGGATGTGGAGAGGATGTTTCCACTAGTGGGAGAGTCTAGAACCATAGTGTCAGAATAAGAGGATGTACATTACCTGTAGGAAGGAGATGAGGATGAATTTCTTTAGCCAGAGGGTGGTGAGTCTGTGGGATTCATTGCCACAGACGGTGGTGGAGGAGTGGATATTTTTAAGGCAGAGATAGATAGATTCTTGATTAGTGCGGGTGTCAGGGTTATGGGGAGAAGGCAGGAGAATGGGGTTAGGAGGGGGAGATAGATCAGCCATGATTGAATGGTGGAGTAGACTTGATGGGCCGAATGGCCTCATTCCGCTCCTATGATTTACGACCTTATGTGTAATCGGAACTGGGAACGGCATCAAATCCGTGATCTCCACCTGCTCCAGCCTCAGCCTGTTTACGGTCAAAAAAGATTAAAATAAGCTAAAGAATTCCAATCAATCGCTCCAATTTGGCAGATTGATTGACTATTTTGTTTAGATAATATGAAGCCAGAGTAATCTCCTTGCAAGTGTTAGCGGATGTGTTGGTCTAATCAGCGGCATTAATGTTAAGCCACGGGTTCCTCTGTGTGTGTGTCGATCTGTCGGTGAGGCTTCAGATGCTACGTGTGCTTGGGGCTGTGCAGAGAAATCAGTGAGAGACACAGAGACAACGTAAATGTGTAGGAAGAAGGAACTGCAGATGCTGGTTTAAACCGAAGATAGATGCACAAAGCTGGAGTAACTCAGCGGGACAGGCAGCATCTCTGGAGAAAAGGAATGGGTGACGTTTTTGGTCGAGACCCTTCTTCAGACTGAAGTTCTAGGAGCAGAATTAGGCCATTCGGCCCATCGAGTCTACTCCGCCATTCAACCATGGCTGATCTATCTCTCCCTCCTCTCCCCATTCTCCTGCCTTCTTAGGTTAGTCTAGTCTAGAGATACAGTGCGGGAACACTGATTCCTTCTCTCCAGAGATGCTGCCTGACGCGCTGAGTTACTCCAGCATTGTGTGTCTATCTTCGGTGTAAACCAGCATCTGCAGTTCCTTCCTACACAATAAACTCATTTCTGCTTTGAAGTTCATAAGTGATAGGAGCAGAATTAGGCCATTCGGCCCATCGGGTCTACTCCACCATTCAACCAAGGCTGATCTATCTCTCCATCCTAACCCCATAACCCCTGACACCCGTACTAATCAGGAAGGAATCTGCGGGTTAGCTACTGAAACACAAAATGTGCTCATGTTCCATATGAAGTTTAATGAAAAGAGAAAAAGAAGCTGTTATGCTCTCAGGAGAGAGGTAATTACATGTTTTTAGATAATCATTGGTATTTATAGTGATCTGTTTGGAATCATGATAGCGCCCGTCATGATTGCATTCAGACTAATTTTAATTAATATTTTCTTCTTTCAAGCAGTGATTAATGTTATCATTTCATATTCAATGAAATGAAAAAACAAAAGTCTCATATTTCATGCAGCACCGTGTCGACCGCTCCGTCTACCACTCCTGGGCGCTCAACGTCTTGTTGCACACGGTAGAATCCATGAACAACAAGGGAGGTGATGTAGCTGGTGATGAGTGTCCAGCTGTGGCCAGACACTTTGCCAAGGTAGAGCTGCTGCCTTGACCCGAGACGCGGGTTGCATCCCGACTACGGGTGCTGTCTGTACAGAATCTGTACAGTATGTTCTCCCCGTGACCACGTGGGTTTTCTCCAGGTGCTCCAGGTTCCTGCCACACTCCAAAAACATGCAGGTTTGTAGGCTAACTGACTTCGGTAAAATTGTAAATTGCCCCTTGTATGTGTAGGACAGTGTTGGTGTGGTGTGCGGGGGTTGCTGGTCAGCACGGACTCGGTTGGCTGAAGGGCCTGTTTCCGCGCACCGGCCCTGTACCGACCCTGCGCTGACCAGCGATCCCCGCATATCAACACCAGCCTACACACACTAGGGACAATTTACAATTTTACCAAAGCCAATTAACCTACGAAACTGCACGTCTTTGGAGTGTGGGAGGAAACCGGAGCACCTGGAGAAAACCCACGCAGGTCACAGGGAGAGCGTGCAAACTCCGTACAGACAGCACCGGCAGTCAGGGTGGAGCCCGGGTCTCTGGCGCTGTGAGGCAGCAGCTCTACCCGCTGCTCCAGTGCTCAGTACACAACAAGGTCATTACTTGTCCGTGCGGGGAGAGCTTTGTGCAGAAGGACGTACCTGCGGCTCTATCCTTTGCTCCCTCCAGCCCACAACAACCGTTGGCCATCTGTTGAGAAAGCAATTATATTTTCCCGTCCTCCTCCCCCTCTAATGATGCGTCAACATTGTCCTGTGGAACTGGTGGACTCTCCTCACCTCACGCTGCAAGCAGCAGTTGTATCCTCACCCTAACCTGTCCATAGAGTCATAGAGTGATACAGTGTGGAGACAGGCCCTTCGGCCCAACTTGCCCACACCGACCAACATGTCCCAGCTACACTAGTCTCACCGGCCTGCCTTTAAACCAATCCTATCCATGTGCCCGCTGAGTTACTCCAGCATTTTGTGTCTATTTTTGCTTTAGAGGGATATGGGCCAAATGGTGACAAAAGGGACTAGTATAGATGAGGTGTGTTGGTTGGCATGAACGAGATGGGCTGAAGGGCCTGTTTCCGTGCTGGATGACTTTATAACTCTAAATATCACGGCTTATATCCAATTCCACCACTTCCTTGTGGGCCAACATACAGTGTCAGCTACGCAGAGTGACATGAATGTACATATTGTGTTCTCGTTTTACTTTCTGTATCAGTGTAGTTTATTGTCGCGTGTACCGAGGTACAGTGAAAAGCTTTTGTTGCGTGCTAACCAGCCAGCGGAAAGACTGTAGATGATTACTATCGAGCCGTCCACAGTGTACAGATACATGATAAGGGAATGTGTAGGAAGGAACTGCAGATGCTGGTTTAAACCGAAGATAGACACAAAATGCTGGAGTAACTCAGCGGGACTGGCAGCATCTTTGGAGGGAAGGACTGGGGAACGTTTCAGGTCGAGATCCTTCTTAGACAATAGACAATAGACAGTAGGTGCAGGAGTCGGCCATTCGGCCCTTCGAGCCAGCACCGCCATTCAATGTGATCATGGCTGATCATCCCCATTTAGTTCCCCGTTCCTGCCTTCTCCCCATATCCCCTGACTCTGCTATCAGTTCTTCAGACTGATTATGATAAGGGAATAAGGGAAAGCCGGTAAACCTGGTCAAGGATAGTCCGAGGGTCTACAATGATGTAGCCGGAGGTTCAGCCCCGCTCGCTAGTTGTGGTAAGATGATTCAGTTGCCAGAGAGCAGCTGGGAAGAAACTGTCCGTGACTCTGTTGTGGATGTTAAAGTTCCAGAGGGAAGTCACTGTTGTTTGCTGTTTGCTTTGCAGAATGATCCCATCTTCCAGCAAGACATTTGTGGTGAAGGACCTGGTGGCGGGGCGAGACTACGACCTGTGCGTCCTGGCCGTGTACGATGACCGGACCACGTCCTTGACAGCGACCAGAGCTGTGGGCTGTGTGCAATTCAGCACAGAGAGAGAGTACGCCCAATGCCGCTCCACACACACCCAGTTCCTTGGTGGGACCATGATCATCATCATCGGGGGCATCATCGTGGCCTCTGTCCTGGTTTTCATCATCATCCTGATGATCAGGTACAAGGTGTACAACAGCTCGGCCGAACACAAAGCCAAGGTCAGTAACGTCTACTCCCAGACCAATGGAAGCCACCATGGTTCCATGCCACCTTCCACCTCCAAGCTGACAGAGGAGCAGGTCCAGGAAGTGATGATGGACCCCACCAAAGAAACCTTGGCTGTAGCTTTAACTTCGGGCTGTGACAGCGTCTCCGTCACCCCCAGCCCATCTTTCCCAGTCGAAGACGTCAGCCCTCACAAGGGGCGGAGAACTCGTTCTGCCACAGAGCAGCTGAAGGAAGGTCCATGCTCCCTGAAGGAGGGCCAAGGAGAAGATCAAGGTAGCACCACCTCAAAGCAGCCACAATGCAAAGAGCACAAGTGAAGGATGGATTCTGCTGGGTCTGCCCACCACTGGAACTGTCCGATACTCCCCAGGGGTCTCCAGACTCCAGGGGTCTCCAAGTCCAGCTCCCAGGAACACCTGGGGAATGGGTTGCATCCCAGAACCGCAAACAATGCCTGTTATTCTCTTCCATTTTTGTACATAATATATTTTTGATACCTCGAAGCATGACATTTGAAGAGTGTCTGATGTTCCTAGATAAGTATGTGTCTGTGGGTGTGTGTATCTACAAGATATGTACAGGAACAGTCAGGCTCGAGGAGTCTGTGTAAAACTCGGAATTACAGCCAACAATTAGTTGGAACATTCCGCCACTTGTGCACAAGTCATCATGGATCCCACAAGAATTGCAGTTTTTCCATTACACTTCCCACTGCCCTCATTTCATCTCCTCCATTTCACCAGCTTCTGATTTTTCATTTAAGGTCAGTACAGGTGGGAATTACTGCAGCTGATTCTGGGTGGTTATCTGCTGGTCATATCTTTCTTCCTCCCTGTGGAATTGTGAATGTGTGAAGATGCAGCCCTGTGTCAGAGTGTGTGAGTTACCATGCACGTCTGTCTGACTGACTACAGGTTTCTCTCTCTCTCCCTCTCTCTCTCTCTCTCTCTCTCTCTCTCTCTCTGTGTCCGTGTGTGTCTGTGTGTGTGTATGTGTGTATGTGTACGTGTGTGCGTGTGTGTGTGTGTCTTTGTGTGTGTATGTGTGTGTATGTGTGTATGTGTATGTGTGTGCGTGTGTGCATGTGTGTATGTGTATGTGTGTGCGTGTGTGCATGTGTGTCTGTGTGTGTGTGTGTGTGCATGTGTGTGTCTGTGTGTGTGCCTGTGTGTGTGTGCCTGTGTGTGTGTGCCTGTGTGTGTGTGTGTGTGTGCGTGCGTGTGTGTGAGTGTGTGTGTGCCTGTGTGTGTGTGTGCGTGTGCCTATGTGTGTGTGTGTGTGTGTGTGTGTGTGTGCGTGTGTGTGTGTGTGTGTGTGTGCGTGTGCCTGTGTGTGTGCATGTGCCAGTGCGTGTGTGTGCGTGTGCCAGTGTGTGTGTGTGTGTGTGCGTGTGTGATTAAATGGCGGAGTAGACTTGATGGGCTGAATGGCCTAATTCTGCTCCTATCACTTATGACCTTATGAAAGTCTTGTCAAATCAATGACTAACAATATCCAAGCCAGCAAGGAAACATTAGAGCAGTGGCTCCAATTCCCCATCCCCATTCCTCATTTCCCTTTATCCCCCCCTCCTCTTTCCTCTCCCCCCCCATCTACCCCTCCCTCCAACTCTACATGTCGTGGCTCATCCTCTCTGTATCTGACACCATTTAGTCTCCTTCTCACCTGCAGCCTCTGTTGTTTACTCCACCCATCACACCTGCATCCGCCTATCACTCACCCTCATCTCTCACTTCCACTCCCCCCCCCCCCCCACCACCACTCCATCAGTCTGAAGAAGGATCCCGACCCAAAACGTCGTCTGTTACTTCCCTCCACAGATGCTGCCTGACCCGCTGAGTTCCTCCTGCACTTTGTGTTCTGCTCCGAGTCCAGCATCTCCAAGACTTTGGGTGACTGGACTGTGTGTATAAGGTGCCAGTTCACACGATCTATACATCGACACTTCACCCAATGTTCCTACTCTGAGTTATAACGTGAACATTTTATTACAAAAATAATTTAATAAACTATAAACTTTTATAATGAAAACCAAACTGAAGTGAAATCTGAAGCGTTGACACACGTTTTCCTGCTGTTTTCCAATAATTTTCTGTTGATCTTCCCTTCACACCGTGCTCCTTGCGTGATGGAATCATGTATGGACAACGAGGAGGTCAGGAGAGTGATGGTCAGGGTCAGGGCCAGGGTCCAGGTAAGGGTCAGGGGTCAGAGACAGAGTCACGGACAAAGATGAGTCGGTCAAGAGGTGATTCAGAACCATGGACAGAGAGTAGGGGGACTGTCCGTAGAAACATAGAAACATGGAAAACGGGTGCAGGAGTAGGCCATTCGGCCCTTCAAGCCAGCACTGCCATTCAATATGATCATGGCTGATCATCCATGATCAGTACCCCGTTCCTGTTTTTTCCCCATATCCCTTCATTCCTTTAGCCCTAAGAGCTAAATCTAACTCTCTCTTGAAAACATCCAGTGAATTGGTCTCCACTGCCTTCTGTGGCAGAGAATTCCACAGATTCACAACTCTCTGGGTGAAAAGGTTTTTCCTCATCTGTCCTAAATGACCTACCCCTTATTCTTAAACTGTGACCCCCTGGTTCTGGACTGCCCCCACATGGGGAACATTTTTCCGGACCATGTTTACATGTTTCTATAAGATCCCCTCTCATCCTTCTAAACTCCAGTGAACACAAGCCCAAAATGGGTTGGTGTCGCTTGTCCACATGGGATCTGAGCTGAGCTTGTTCACTGAGATACTCAGTCCCACCCGCCGCCCCGAGCGGTAACACAAGTCAGGAAACGCAAGTCACAACTTGGAGAAGGAGAAAGTACAAAGTCTGTGGAGCTGACCTAATTCCTCCTTTACAACAGAACGTGGAGTGTTGCTAAATATACTCCTTGGTGAGAATGTGTGTGAGCTGCCGTTTGGTGGTGGGCTGGGAGTTGCAACCAACATGCCCTGAAGTGTTTGTGACCGAGACACTTCACACACATTTGATCCAAACCCGACATATTTAGAGAATCAAAGATAGGCACAAATTGCTGCAGTAACTCAGCGGGACAGGCAGCATCTCCCGAGAGAAGGAATGGGTGACATTTTGGGTTGAGACCCTTCTTCAGACTGAGAGAAGAGAGAATCGATTCAGTTCAGTTCAATTTCATTTATTGGCACGTGTACCGAGCTAAATGCATCGATTGTAATCATATATTGTATTTCTACTGACTGGTTAGCACGAAACATTAGCTTTTCACTGTACCTCGTGACAATAAACTAAACTGAACAGTGAAAAGCTTTTGTTGCGGGCTAACCAGTCAGCGGAAAGACAATACATGATTACAATCGAGCCGTCCACAGTGTACAGATACATGATAAGGGAATAACGTTCAGTGCAAGGTAAAGCCAGCAAAGTCCCATCAAGGATAGTCCAGGGTCACCAATGAGGTAGATAGTAGTTCAGGACCGCTCTCTGGTTGTGGTAGGATGGTTCAGTTGCCTGATAACAGCTGGGAAGAAACTGTCCCTGAATCTGGAGGTGTGCGTTTTCACACTTCTGTACCTTTTGCCCGATGGGAGAGGGGAGAAGAGGGTGTGGCCGGGGTGAGACTGGTCCTTGATGATGCTGCTGGCCTTGGTGAGAGAAGATAGAATCGTAGAATCATAGAAAATAGGTGCAGGAGTAGGCCATTCGGCCCTTCGAGCCTGCACCGCCATTCAATATGATCATGGCTGATCATCCAACTCAGTATCCTGTACCTGCCTTCTCTCCATACCCCCTGATCCCTTTAGCCACAAGGGCCACATCTAACTCCCTCTTAAATATAGCCAATGAACTGGCCTCAACTACCTTCTGTGGCAGAGAATTCCACAGATTCACCACTCTCTGTGTGAAAAATGATCTTCTCATCTCGGTCTTAAAAGACTTCCCACTTATCCTTAAACTTAAACCCTTGTTCTGGAGTTCGCCAACATCGGGAACAATCTTCCTGCATCTAGCCTGTCCAACCCCTTAAGCATTTTGTAAGTTTCTATAAGATCCCCCCTCAATCTCCTAAATTCCAGTGAGTAAAATCCGAGTCTATCCCAACTTTCTTCATATGAAAGTCCTGCCATCCCAGGGTTCAGTCTGGTGAACCTTCACTGTATGCCCTCTATGGCAAGAATTTCTTTCCTCAGATTAGGAGACCAAAACTGTACACAATACTCCAGGTGTGGCCTCACCAAGACCCTGTACAACTACAGTAGAACCTCCCTGCTCTTGTACTCAAATCCTTTTGCTATGAATGCCAACATACCATTTGTTTTCTTCACTGCCTGCTACACCTGGATGCCTACTTTCAATGACTGGTGTACCATGACACCCAGGTCTTGTTGCATCTCCCCCTTTCCTAATCGGCCACCGGTCAGATGATACCAAAAACCTCCTGTTTTTGTCACCAAAGTGGATAACCTCACATTTATCACATTATACTGCATCTGCCATGCATTTGCCCACTCTCCCAACCTATCCAAGTCACCTTGCAGCCTCCTAGCATCCTCCTCACAACTAACACTGCCCCCCAGCTTCGTGTCATTCGCAAACTTGGAGATGTTGCATTCAATTCCCTCATCCAGATCATTAATATATATTGTAAATAGCTGGGGTCCCAGCACTGAGCCTTGCTGTACCCCACTAGTCACTGCCTGCCATTCTGAAAATGACCCGTTTACTCCTACCCTTTGCTTCCTGTCTGCTAGCCAGTTCTCTATCCACATCAATATTGAACCCCCAATAACGTGTGCTTTAAGTTTGCATACTAATCTCTTATGTGGGACCTTGTCGAAAGCCTTCTGAAAGTCCAGATACAACACATCCACTGGTTCTCCCTTATCCACTCTACTAGTTATATCCTCGAAAAATTCTATAAGATTCGTCAGAAATGATTTACCTTTCGTAAATCCATGCTGACTTTGTCCAATGATTTCACCACTTTCCAAATGTACTGCTATCCCATCTTTAATAACTGACTCTAGCATTTTCCCCACTACCGATGTCAGACTAACTTGTCTGTAATTCCCCGTTTTCTCTCTCCCTCCCTTTTTAAAAAGAGGGGTTACATTAGCTACCCTCCAATCCTCAGGAACTACTCCAGAATCTAAAGAGTTTTGAAAAATTATCACTAATGCATCCACTATTTCTGGGGCTACTTCCTTAAGTACTCTGGGATGCAGCCTATCTGGCCCTGGGGATTTATCGGCCTTTAATCCATTCAATTTACCTAACACCACTCCCCGGCTAACCTGGATTTCACTCAGTTCCTCCATCTCATTTGACCCCCGGTTCCCTGCTATTTCCGGCAGATTATTTATGTCTTCCTTAGTGAAGACAGAACCAAAGTAGTTATTCAATTGGTCTGCCATGTCCTTGTTCCTCATGATCAATTCACCAGTTTCTGACTGCAGGGGACCTACATTTGTTTTAACTAACCTTTTTCTCTTCACATATCTATAAAAACTTTTGCAGTCCATTTTTATGTTCCCTACCAGTTTTCTTTCATAATCTATTTTCCCTTTCCTAATTGAGCACTTTGTCCTCCTCTGCTGGACTCTGAATTTCTCCCAGTCCTCTGGTTGGCTGCTTTTTCTGGCTAATTTGTACGCTTCATCTATTGCTTTGATACTATCCCTGATTTCCCTTGTTATCCACGGATGCACTACCTTCCCTGATTTATTCTTTCACCAAACTGGGATGAACAAATGTTGTAGTTCATCCATGCAGTCTTTAAATGCCTTCCATTGCATATCCACCGTCAACCCTTTATGAATTTTCAGGTGTGAGAAGCTAAGAGAATAACAGCTCTTCTACCGCAGACTAACCCATTCAGCTTGTACTCCCAGGTAGTTGTAGACTCACAGAGTCATACTAGGCCTTTGTAGTGTGGGAGGAATCCCTCACGGTCACGGGGAGAACGTACAGACTCCGTACAGGCAGCACCGGTAGTCAGGATCGAACCTGGCTCTCTGAGGCAGCAACTGTACCACTGTGCCACCGAGCCAATCTCGTCAATGTCAAGACACCAAGAAGCAGTATAGATGTCTCTGGCCGGCATCACTGTTCCCCTTCACAACCAACTCCAACTCTGTGACCACTTGCCCATCCATTGCCAGCGTACAAACCTGTGGCTCCAACTGATCTTCCACTCAAGGCTGAGGCACCGTGCCGTCCATGGATCAGAGAGGCTTGGGCCAAACTCCAATAAATGGTACTTGCTTCTCTCCCACAGAAGGCAGTGGAGGCCAATTCACTGGATGTTTTCAAGAGTGAGTTAGATTTAGCTCTTGGGGCTAACGGAATCAAGGGATCTGGGGAGAAGTCAGGAACGGGGTACTGATTGTGGATGATCAGCCATGATCATATTGAATGGCGGTGCTAGCTCGATGGGCCAAATGGCCTACTCCTGCACCTATTTTCTATGTTTCTATGGAGTGTCTAGGTTGGCATGGATGAGTTGGGCTGAAGGGCCTGTTTGTAGGTTAATTGTAAATGATCCCTAGTGTGTAGGATAGTGCTAGAGTACGGGGTGATCACTGGTCGGCATGGACTCCGTGGGCCGAAGGGCCTGATTCGTGCAGTATCTCCAGAAGCCCGACCTGAAACGTCACCTATCCATGTTCTCCACAGATGCTGCCTGACCCGCTGAGTTACTCCAGCACTCTGTGTCTTTTTCTTGTAAACCAGCATCTGCGGTTCCTTGTTTCCACTTTATAATCTTCATGTCGTGTTTGTCTTGCTATTTGTTGGTGAGAATTTGTTGGTTCACTGTGCTGGCAGACGGAGAACAGTGTGGGGCTTCTGCCCAAGCCTGGCCCCCCACCCCTGCACCCCGTCCCTGCACCCCACCCCTGCACCCCATCCCTGCACCCCACCCCTGCACCCCACCCCTGCACCCCACCCCAGCACCCCACCCCTGCACTCCACCCCTGCACCCCACCCCTGCACCCCACCCCTGCACCCCACCCCTGCACCCCAACCCAGCACCCCACCCCTGCACCCCACCCCTGCACCCCACCCACTGCACCCCACCCCTGCACCCCATCCCTGCACCCCACCCCAGCACCCCACCCCTGCACCCCACCCCTGCACCCCATCCCTGCACCCCACCCCAGCACCCCACCCCTGCACCCCATCCCTGCACCCCACCCCTGCACCCCACCCCTGCACCCCATCCCGGTACCCCACCCCTGCACCCCACCCCTGCACCCCATCCCGGTACCCCATCCCGGTACCCCATCCCTGCACCCCATCCCGGTACCCCATCCCGGTACCCCACCCCTGCACCCCACCCCTGCACCCCATCCCGGTACCCCATCCCGGTACCCCATCCCTGCACCCCATCCCGGTACCCCATCCCTGCACCCCATCCCGGTACCCCATCCCAGCACCCCATCCCGGTACCCCATCCCAGCACCCCATCCCGGTACCCCATCCCGGTACCCCATCCCAGCACCCCATCCCGGTACCCCATCCCAGCACCCCATCCCGGTACCCCACCCCAGCACCCCATCCCGGTACCCCATCCCAGCACCCCTCTTCACCAGCACCCGAAACTCTGGCCCCAACTACACCCAGTCCCTGATCTCAGGCTCAGAGCTCCACAGATAAATCATCACAAGTTGTTGCCTCGACACATCGCACTGACTTGTACCGTGGACTCACTCGCCTCGCCTCTGTTTCATTGGTTGTGTTTATAAAAATATTATCTGCTGCGAAACACTTCCAGGTTCAGATTTATTTCAGTTCACTGTATGTCTTGGTCTTTCCTCTCTGTCTCTCTCTCTCTCTGTCTCTGTCTCCCTCTCTCCATCTCTCTCTCTCTCTCTCTCTCCCTCTCTCTATCTCTCCCTCTCTCTGTTTCTCTCTGTCTCTTTTTCTGCTTCTCTGTCTCTCTCTGTCTCTCTCTCTGTTCCTCTCTCTATCTCTGCCTCTCTCTGTCTCGCTCTCTCTCTCTGCTTCTCTGTCTCTCTCTGTCTCTCTCTCTCTCCCTCTCTCTATCTCTCCCTCTCTGTCTGTCTCTCTCTCTGTCTCTGTCTCTCTCTGCTTCTCTGTGTCTCTGTCTCTGTCTCTGTCTCCCTCTCTCTCTCTCTCTCTCTGCCTCCATCTCTGTCTCCTTCTCTCTCTCTGTCTCTCTCTCTGTCCCTCTCTCTATCTCTCCCTCTCTCTGTCTCGCTCTATCTCTCTGCTTCTCTGTCTCTCTCTGTCTCTCTCTCCCCCCCCCCTCTCTCTCTCTCTCTCTTGTCCTTGATGATGCTGCTGGCCCTGCCGAGGCAGTGTGAGGTGTAGATGGAGTCAATGGAAGGGAGGTTGGTTTGTGCGATGGGAATCCTTTGCCTTCATGTTGGCCAGCTTTTTATCCAGTCCCTGCCATTCCAGAGAGTCGTAACCAGGAGCAGAAGTAAATTAAAACGGAGAAAAAAAGTCCAGAGATAAATCTCCGTGAAGAATAGTTTGGATTGTCACTTCACCAGGTCTTGAATTGAAATTCAGGCAGCAGCCCATAATTAATATTCATACTGCACCGCGAGGTCGTTAGCAAGTGCACGGACACATAGTTTTATGGTCACTTTAATAAAGAACTTTCAGTTATATCTACGACATTGTTCATCGTGTAATCTGGCCTTTCATTTTGCTATTAATGCTCCCATTAATCCACACTTGCTCTAATTTGACATCGGTAATGACATCCTGTCCAACAAGACTGAAACTGTTCACTGTGGTGTCCTCCCCTCTGTTCCCGACACTCTTTCTGTTCCCAGCTCGCAACTTACACAGAAGATTTACGAGGATGTTGCCAGGACTAGAGGGTGTGAGCTACAGGGAGAGGTTGAGTAGGCTGGGACTCTATTCTAGGAGGATGAGGAGTTACTTAAGTCGGTGCATAAAATCATGAGAGGAATAGACCGGGTAGATGCTCAGTGTCTCTTGCCCAGATAGGTGAATCGAGGACCAGAGGACATGGGTTCAAGGTGAAAGGCAAAAGATCGAATAGGGATCCATGGGGTAGCTTTTTCACACAAGGGGTGGTGGGTGTATGGAACAAGCTGCCAGAGGAGGTAGTTGAGGCTGGGACTATCCCAACAATTAAGAAACAGTTAGACAGGTACATGGATAGGACAGGTTTGGATGGATATGGACCAAGTGCAGGCAGGTGGGACTAGTGTAACTGGGACCTGCTGGCCGGTGTGGGCAAGTTGGGCTGAAGGGCCTGTTTCCCCACTGTATCACTCTATGACTCGATGGCTAGTGTAGTTGGGACATGTTGGCCGGTGTGGGCAAGTTGGGCCGAAGGGCCTGTTTCCACACTATCACTCTATGACTGTGACCTCAGGCAGAGAGCTTGTGTAGCTGTTTAGTTTGGTCTGAAGAAGGGTCTCAACCTGAAACGTCACCCATTCCTTCCCTCCAGAGATGCTGCCTGTCCTGCTGAGATGCTGCCTGTCCCGCTGAGTTACTCCAGCATTTTCTATCCTCGGTTTAAGCCCGCATCTACAGTTCCTTCATACACTGCTCAGTAGTAAGGTGAATAATATTTGGTGCAAGGTGAAGCTCCTCTGCACTGTCCCCAGTCTCCACATCCTTCCTGCAATGGGGTGAACATAACGGCACGCAACATTCCAAACGTGGCCAAACTAACGTCCTACAGAGGTGCAAGTCCAGATGTGGCCAGTCTGTTTACAATGATGTAGGGGAGGAATGCCATCCTCAGCCCACACAGCGAGCTGCCGGCGACTGCGTTCACACGATTAGAGAACGGGGTTACCCGTGCGATGGTACACGCTGGCTGCTCACAGCTAGTGAATACTGATCAGGCCAATATGAACAAGCAATTACACTGCAATTACCAACCAGCTGCAAGACCAGACATCCACTACTCACGCCGGCTTTAGCAACTATTTTTATTTTCCAAAGGATCATAAATGTCACGGGTAAATGCTAATTTGGCCAGTTATACTAATCGGGATTAAGGCAGAGTGCGTGACGAGGAGAAACAGGACACACGAGGAACTGCAGATGCTGGTTTAAACCGAAGATAGACACAAAAAGCTGGAGTAATTCAGCGGGACAGGCCAGTCTGAAGAAGGGTCTCGACCTGAAACGTTACCCATTCCTTCTCTCCAGAGATGCTGCCTGAGTTACTCCAGTATTTTGTACTTCCAGAGTCATAGAGTGACGCAGTGTGGAAACAGGCCCTTCGGCCCAACTTGCCCATACTGGCCAACATGTCCCAGCTACACTAGTCCCACTGGTACGTGGGTAGACATGGGTAGAAAGGTTTAGTTTAGTTTAGAGATACAGCACGGAAATAGGCCCTTCGGCCCAACTTGCCCATCCTACACACACTAGGAACTATTTCCATTTACACCAAGCCAATTAACCTCAAAACCTGCACGTCTTTGGAGTGTGGGAGGAAACCGAAGATCTTGGAGAAAACCCACGCAGGTCACGGGGAGAACGTGTAAACTCCGCACAGACAGCACCCGTGGTCGGGATCGAACCCGGGTCTCCGGCGCTGTGAGGCAGCAACTCTACCGCTGCGCCACCGTGTGGCAGTTGTAAAGGTGTGGAGGGATGTGGCCAAAGGCTCGGTTACAAAACCCGGTCAGTATGGATGAGTTGGGCCGAAGGGCCTGTTTCTCTGCTGTTCGACCCTGTGACTGTGAGACAGTGCAGCCTCACTGTATCGAGCAAACACTGAACTTACTGTGAGAGTAGTTGAAGGAAACTGCGCAGAAGGAACATCGGCCGATGTAGAAACATGTTCTCCACGCTGTATTCCCCACAACATTGGAACGATCTTGGAATAGGATCGATGAGTTTGGAGATGACTGGGCTGCAGGCTGGAGCGGTGAAGGAAGAGGGGAAAGGGTCGTAAAAAGTCCTCATGATGTAACGCTCATGCGAGAATTAACCTGTAAAGTCTTTATCGACCTAATGTGGATTTTATTGTGTGCGTGGGAGACGGTAGCCAGGGAACGTGAAAGTTTATTTGGAAATAGTTTACGAGCATCATTTTCACTTTCACTGTCGTAAAAAGATCTGAGTGAAAATCGAAGCTGGCAGCTGGTGAGTTTGAACGAGCGCTCAAGATGAGAATGCACGTTTGATGCGAGTGGCCGTAACTCACCTGCCGCGCATGGGTTTGATTATCACAGACTGCCGAGGTCACCAAAGAGCGGCACTAACTCACAGTCGTGGAGTGATGCACCTCATCAACAGAGCTGTGGGCAAACTGACACGTTAGACTGGTGCGGGGGGACCTCATTGAAACTCACCAAATAGTGAAAGCCTTGGATAGAGTGGATGTGGAGAGGATGTTTCCACTAGTGGGAGAGTCTAGGACCAGAGGGCACAGCCTCAGAATTAAAGGATGTTCCTTTAGGAAGTGGATGAGGAGGAATTTCTTTAGTCAGAGGGTGGTGAATCTGTGGGAGGCCATCAAGGCAGAGATAGATAGATTGTTGATTAGTGCGGGTGTCAGGGGTTATGGGGAGAAGGCAGGAGAATGGGGTTAGGACGGAGAGATAGATCAGCCATGATTGAATGGTGGAGTAGACTTGATAGCCTTATTATACTCCTAGAACTTGTGAATTTATGAACCCGAATCATCACCTGGTCCTTTTCTCCAGGAATGCTGCCTGACCCGCTGAGTTACTCCAGCTTTTTGTGTCTGTCTTCCGTCTCAGCGATATAGGGGCTTCATTCACCACTTTGAGCCAATTTCCCTGCTTGTGGACTGGGCACTAACACCGACCTGTCTCATCTCTCCACAGGACGTTGAGGATCTAACTCGCTGACCTGCCACCTAACTCTTTCCTCCAAAGATAGTCTGGCCCGCCCTCTGCCCTGTCTCTGCATCCACGACCACTCCACGGGACATTATAACGGCCTCTGGCGCTGGAAAGGACAAGCCCGCACTACACTCCAATCCCCCATTTCCAGCTTGTTCCTTTTTAAAAAAACAAAGAACATTTTTTGTATTTGAAATAAGGGTGTTTTAAATCTTATAGTTTTGTACAATGTCATTTTTTTAAAGTGTGTCCCTTCAGTAAAAAGACACCTGATGCACAATTTTCTTGTGCTGTTATTAATCGCATAATTCGCCGAGATCATTATTTATATCAAAGTGCCTTTGAACATGTGTCAGACTCTGGGATGCTGCTGTAATGTGACATCAAAGTGGTGTTGAAGGAGAGATGGTGCTTGCTTCATGGTGATTCCTCCACTGACGCTCAGATCTGCTCAGACCATTCTTGGCTGAAGGGAGTCATGTCCAGAGTAGCCACGGCCACCTGTTCTCTAGCCATGGACCGCGTCTCGCTGGCCAGAGGCTTCACGTAGACCCTACACTCTGTACAAGATGACAATCTCACCGTGGCCTCCCCACACCTGAGACGGGAGGTTCTCTCGGCAGGTGACCTCCCCGCACACCTGTGCAGCTGCAGGTAAGTGCATCTAAAGTGGGCAAGCTCTGCATTTGGTGCAGCTGGGCATTGGAGTTGAGTTGGTGGTGGTGGTGTGAGGTGGGACGGGGGTGGGATGTAGGGATCTGGGGCTCGATACCTATCTAGGTGGCTTCAGGTTCAGAGGCTGGAGTTTCCTCACTTGGTGGAGGCAGCTGAGCTGTTGTTTATAGACACAAAGCTGGAGCAACTCAGCGGGACAGGGAGCGTCTCTGGAGGAAGGAATGGGTGCGTTTAGGGTCGAGACCCTTCTTCACACTGTTGTCAAGGGAGTGGCCGGTACATAGATAAGGAAGTGTAAAGTCTGAAGAAGGGTCTCGACCCAAAACATCACCCATTCCTTCTCTCCAGAGATGCTGCCTCGTCCGCTGAGTTACTCCGCTTTTCGATTCTATCTAAGGAAGTGTATAGATAAGGGAGTGTGAGGTGAGAAAACAAGACAAAGGGAATGGAGATCAAGGCAAATGTGGAATCGATCATTGTTAGTAGGGAGCAGGTGTTTAGTTTAGTCTAGAGATACAGAGCGGTAACAGGCCCTTCGGCCCACCAAGTCCATGCTGACCAGCAATCCCTGTACACTAGCACACTAGGGACAATTTACAGTTTTTACCGGAGCCAAATTAACCGCTGTGCCACCGTGCCGCCCCTAATGCATGTTGAGGGACCATTGCGGCTTGGACGGCCACGGTGGCCCAGCAGTAGAGTTGCTGCTTTACAGCACTTGCAGCACCGGAGACCCGGGTTCGATCCTGACCACGGGTGCTGTCTGTACGGAGTTTGCACGTTCTCCCCGTGACCTGTGTGGGTTTAATCCGAGATCTTCGGTTTCCTCCCACACTCCAAAGCCTGCACGTTTGTAGGTTATTTGGCTTGGTGTAAATGTAAATTGTCCCTAGTGTGTATCGGATAGTGTTAGTGACAGTCAACACATCAACCTGGAGGAGAACACTGCGTCCGTGTCTGCTTACATGGAGAAGTGCATTGAGGATGTCTGTGTCACCAAGACCATCACTGTACGGGCCAACCAGAAACCCTGGATGACCACAGAGGTACGTGGAATGCTGAGAGCACGTAATGCCGCGTTTAAATCCGGCGACGTGGTGGCACTCAGATCCGCAAGAGCCAACCTGAACCGAGTCGTCAGGCTGGCCAAGCGTGCCCATGGTCAGAAAATCCAGAGTTTCTTCCATGACCCCAAGAACACCAGGCGCATGTGGCAGGGAACCAAATCAATCACGGACTATAAGACTGCTCCACCACCCTGTGATGACAACATTGAGTTCCTCAATGAACTCAACAACTATTTTGGTCGGTTCGAGGCATTAAATAACACACCTGCAAGCAAAGGTATTCCTCATTGTGAGGAAAAGGCACTCAGTCTTGACATAGTGGATGTCCGGAGGACCTTAAAAGGAGTGAACGCACAAAAGGCGGCAGGCCCTGATAACATACCAGGGCGGGTGCTCAGGGAATGTGCTGATCAGCTGGCACATGTCCTTACGGACATATTTAACACCTCGCTGAACCAGGCTGTCGTCCCATTATGTTTCAAGACTGCCACCATCATACCAGTGCCAAAAAAATCCAACATACAATGTCCCAATGACTACCACCCTGTAGCACTCACCCCCATAATGATGAAGTGCTTCGAGAGGCTGGTCAGGGACCACATCACCTCCAGACTCCCCTCCACACTCGACCCATACCAGTTTGCTTACAGGCCAAACCGCTCCACAGAGGACGTTATATCCTCCGTGCTCCATCTGAGCCTGGAACATTTAGAGGAGAAAAACACCTATGTGCGAATGCTGTTCGTGGATTTCAGTTCAGCATTCAACACCATTATCCCCCAGCACCTGATAAGCAAACTGGTTCCATTGGGCCTCGGCACCCCCATGTGTAACTGGCTACTGGACTTCCTCACTGACAGACCCCAGTCTGTGAGGGTTGGAAATAACACCTCTAACACCATCTCTCTGAGCACCGGCTCCCCTCAGGGCTGTGTCCTGAGTCCACTGCTGTTTACCCTGATGACCCACGACTGTTGTGCCAGGTTTAGTACAAACCACATCATGAAGTACGCAGATGACACAACAGTGGTGGGCCTCATCAGGGACGACAATGAGCTGGCTTACAGGGAGGAGGTGAAACAACTGGTGGACTGGTGCAATACGAACAACCTGATCCTGAATGTCGAAAAAACAAAGGAGGTCATCGTCGACTTCAGGAAAACCCGGCACAGTCCCATACCACTTCACATCAATGACAGCGATGCGGAGGTGGTCAGTAGCACTAAGTTCCTGGGGGTGCAGATCACTAACAGTCTGACCTGGTCGAATAACATCTCATCAACAGTTAAGACAGCGCAGCAGCGGTTGCACTTTCTGCGCCGGGTGGGAAGAGCTCACCTCCCCCATCCCATCCTCACCACTTTCTACAGGGGCACCATAGAGAGTATTCTGACCAGCTGTACCTCTGTCTGGTTTGGGGACTGTAAAGCCTCCGACTGGAAGTCTGTGCAGAGAGTGGTGAGGACAGCGGAAAAAATCATCGGGACCTCTCTCCCCTCAATCGGGGATATTGCGACCAAACGTTGCGTGTCCAAGGCCAGCAGTATTATAAAAGACCCCATACATCTCCATCACGGACTGTTCACTCTGCTGCCCTCGGGCAAAAGATATCGCAGCATAAGGAGCAGAACATCAAGGTTCCGCAACAGCTTCTTCCCACGAGCCATCAGATTCCTGAATGCCATGTAATGGGCTGCCACCATTGTCTATTTATCCTTTTATCCATGTTTATCCTTCTGTTAATTATCGTGTTGCACAGGGAGCCAAATGCAACGGAATTTCGTTTGGAACTGCATATATCGATCTATTTCTAAATGACAATAAAGTTTGTTTGACTTGACTAGTGTGCAGGGATCGCTGGTCGGCACGGACTTGGTGGGCCGAAGGGCCTGTGTCCGCTCTGTATCTCTAAACTAAACTGAACTAAATTAAAAGACTGGTTTAGATTGCTATTATCTAACGAGAAAAAGGTCAGCTAATGATCTGGTTGTTAAGGAGACTTTCAAGAACACTGATGGTGATACGTGTCGTTTATTAAGGAGTCTTATTTCCTTCTGAAACCGCAGTGTTAAATATATATAAAGAAGACTCTTCAATGAGATGTCTGCGGCTGATTTGGAAATGGCATTAAGGCATGACAGCGCTGGCGACATTATACTTTATATCTTGTCCCAACGATGCACATCCCCTCTGGTCTAAACAGCCAGCAGGGAAAGAGGTCTCTGTGGTCTTCAAGTTAGAGATAGTCTGACATCAAAGGCAAAGGCTTGTAATGTGCTCGAGGATCGTAAAGTTTCAGAATTCATCAAAGGAGAAACCAAAACATGAGATGGAGATGGAAATGGCTTCACAAGGCAGGGCTGGTGGGAACGGTGTACACAGCCTCACGCTGATGCCGAGGTCAAGAGCCAAGAGTCAAGAGAGTTTATTGTCATGTGACCCAGATAGGACAATGACATTCTTGCATGAAAGTCTACAGACAGATTGGTTATTGTGGCTTGGTGTAAATATTAATTGTCGCTAGTGTGCGTAGGATAGTGTTAGTGTGCGGAGATCGCTGGTTATAGAATCATAGAAACATAGAACATAGGTGCAGGAGGAGGCCATTCGGCCCTTCGAGCCAGCACCGCCATTCATTGTGATCAAGGCTGATCGTCTCCAATCACTAACCCGTGCCTGCCTTCTCCCCATATCCCTTGACTCCACCAGCCCCTAGAGCTCTATCTAACTCTCTCTTAAATCCATCCAGTGACTTGGCCTCCACTGCCCTCTGTGGCAGGGAATTCTATAAATTCACAACTCTCTGGGTGAAAACGTTTTTTCTCACCTCAGTCTTAAATGGCCTCCCCTTTATTCTAAGACTGTGGCCCCTGGTTCTGGACTCGCCCAACATTGGGAACATTTTTCCTGCATCTAGCTTGTCCAGTCCATTTATAATTTTAGTTTTGTTGGTGTGGACTTGTTGGGCCGAAGGGCCTGTTTCCACACTGGATCTCTAAATGGGAAACTAAACGAGGTGTTTAGAGACACAAACACTGAAGGTTGTCAGCAACAGCCCACGCTCCTTCTATGAAAGGACGGTTTAACAATTAGTCCACAGCAGCAGAGGAAGAAGAGTGTACAGGAGCATTGTCAGAGCTGCGGTTGTCTAAGGTGAGACTCCGTTATTCACGACTCTGCTGAAACTATAATCCATCGACAGACCAAGCAACGAAACAAAGCTCCCAGAGAAAAAAATATCGCAGTGCTTGGTTCAATGAAAGGGTGCAGAGAAGATCTATGAGGATGTTGCCAGGACCCAAGGGGCCCGAGCTACAGGGAGAGGTTGGGCAGGCTGGGACTCTATTCCTTGGAGCGCAGGAGGATGAGGGGACATCTTATAGAGGTGTATAAAATCATGAGAGGAGTAGATCGGGTGGATGCAGTCTTTTTCCCAGAGTAGCGGATTCGAGAACCAGAGGACATAGGTTTAAGGTGAGATGGAACAGATTTAATAGGAACCTGATGGTGTATGGAACGAGCTGCCTTTTGCAATGCAAAGCTAGCATTTATTTCAAGAGGGCTTGACTACACCAACAGGGATGTAATGCTGAGTTGCTGGTGGGGCCACAGTTGGAATATTGTGAGCAGTTATGAGCACGATATCTGAGGAAGGATGTGCCGGCTCTGGAGAGGGTCCAGAGGAGGTTTACAAGAATTATCCCAGGAATGAGTGGGTTAACATATGATGGGCGTTTGCCGGCACTAGAGTTTAGAAGAATGAGGGGGGACATCATTGAAACGTACCAGATAGCGAAAGGCTTGGATAGAGTGGATGTGGAGAGGAATTTCCGCTAGTGGGAGAGTCTAGGGCCAGAGGTCTTAGCCTCAGAATTAAAGGAGATGAGGAGGAATTTCTTTAGTCAGAGGGTGGTGAATCTGTGGAATTCATTGCCACAGATGGCTGTGGAGACCAAGTCAATGGATATTTTTAAGGCAGAGATAGATAGATCTTTGATAGGTACGGGTGTCAGGAGTTATGGGGAGAAGGCAGGAGAATGGGGTTAGGAGGGAGAGATAGATCAGCCGTGATTGAATGGCGGAGAAGACTTGATGGGCCGAATGGCCTAATTCTGCTACTATCACTTATAGAGAGGGGGTGTAGACCTGGCAGATCACAGGGGAGACCAGAAGTGATTGAAGTGGGGTGGTGCAAGGATACGATCCGACACAATACAATAGAATTATATTCATCGCCGGAGGGAGATTGGTCTGCCAACAGTCACATCGCACAACAAGGTACACGAAATCTTTAAAATTAAACTACAAGTTAAAAAGAGAAAGCTAAGCAAGTGATGTCTGGCGGCCGTGTACACAGAACCTTCACAGGAATTAACGAACAAACAGACAAACAGATGCAGGCTCGTCCCCTGGGCAGAGGAGACATGAATGAGAGATGTATCGACCCGTACACTCGACAGGTCTACAAGCTGACGATACATTGAACACCGATGTTTCTGCCCAGGGTGGTGTATGGCCATTGAGATTCCCAGGATGTGAGATACTTGAGGAAAGGCCTCATTCATCACTAAATCATCCATTCAGGAATACTCTATTGCAAATGTGATCAGACACAGCGAGATTCTTTGCTTGCGTACACACAATGCACACAAATAGCGGTCACCTACGGCACTGACAAAGTTACAAAGCACGCTGGCTCCCCATATTGTCCCTCCCCCCCCCCAACAATTCCCCCACGCCGGCTCCCCATACTGTCTCTCTCCCCCCCCCCCCCAGTGGTTCCCCCACGCCGGCTCCCCATATTGTCCTCCTCCCCCCCCAACATTTCCCCCACGCCGGCTCCCCATACTGTCTCTCTCCCCCCCCCCCCCAGTGGTTCCCCCACGCCGGCTCCCCATATTGTCCCTCCCCCACCCCCCCCCAGTGGTTCCCCCACGCCGGCTCCCCATATTGTCCCTCCCCCACCCCCCCCCCAACATTTCCCCCACGCCGGCTCCCCATTTTGTCCCTCCCCCCCCCCAGCGGTTCCCCCACACCGGCTCCCCATATTGTCCCTCCCCCCCCCCCCCAGCGGTTCCCGCACGCCGGCTCCCCATATTGTCCCTCCCCCACCCCCCCCCCAACAATTCCCCCACACCGGCTCCCCATATTGTCCCTCCCCCCCCCCCCAGCGGTTCCCCCACGCCGGCTCCCCATTGTCCTTTGTCGTCCGGCACCTGCTCCAGTAAGGCGTGTCAAACCAGGAGACAGGGCCGATGAACGTCCGCCAGAGGGAGCATTCGCTCATGTGCGCCGACGGCTTGCGGTCGCCGAGCCCGTCCATGTGCTTGAGCCGTGCTGCCCCGTGATGGCGGCTGAGCCCGAAGGTACGCGGGAGGCCCTCGCACTTGTCCACGTAATTGATGGACCAGGCGACCGGCTGTCTCCCGACCCAGCGAGCCGACCACATAATAGTAACTGTTTAAGATAGAACAGCAGATGCTGGAAAAATCGAAGGTAAACAAAAATGCTGGAGAAACTCAGTGGGTGAGGCAGCATCTATGGAATGGAGCAAAGGAATAGGTGACGTTTCAGGTCAAGACCGTTCTTCAGACATAATAGTACCTAGTGCCATCAGCCGTGATGCAGCGAATGTGGAACTGGGCCTTGGCCTGCTGGAACCACACTGGGGCTGCGATGTCCACAACACGGGCAGTTTAAGAGCGACAGCGTTCGCTGGGCTGGATTGACAGCAACTGCGGGTAGCTGGGGTTGGCTGCGTCCATCATTCAAATCCAAAATAACCATTTTGGTTCGTCGGGGTCACCAATATAGCGAGACGTGTTGTGAAACAAAGTGATCTTTATTGTGTTAAACAGAGAACAGTTCACACATGTGACTGGGGGGCGGTCCCCCAGAGTTCTATCTAATATATATCAGGGCCCACCACTAAACCGCGTGATGACTTCTTCCCGCCAATCCCTGCCAGTCCTAGTGCCGAGTGTTTGCCCAGTCAGTGGCCTAACCACCAGGTGCCACCACACTATGTACCGAGGTACAGTGAAAAGCCTTTGTTAGTGCTAACCAGTCAGCGGAAAGACAATACATCATTACAATCAAGCCGTTTAGCATCTAGAGATACATGATAAAGGGAATAATATTGAGTGCAAGGTAAAGCCAGCAAAGTCCAATCAAAGGTAGTCCAAGGATCACCAATGAGGTAGATAGTAGGTCAGGACCGCTCTGTAGTTGCTGGTAGGATGGTTGGGTTGCCTGATAATAGCTGGGAAGAAACTGTCCCTGACTCTGGAGGTGCGATACCTCCCCGCTCGGCCTTCCACCCCTAGTGCCCCACTGTGATTTGTGGAGTCCTTTTGTTGACATTGTGTTATGCTGACGTGGGAGCCACTTTAATGTTCTATCTGGGACATATACTGTTTACTTTAGGTTAGTTTAGCGATACAGCGTGGAGCCTGTTTCCGCTTTGTATCTCTAAACTAAACTAGACAATAGATCAACATGAAAAGCAGACTGATTCCTGGGATGTCAGGACTGTCTTATGAACAAAGACTGCATAGACTCGGTTTATACTCTCTAGAATTTAGGAGATTGAGAGGGGATCTTATAGAAACGTACAAAATTCTTAAGGGGTTGGACAGGCTAGATGCAGGAAGATTGTTCCCGATGTTGGGGAGGTCCAGGACAAGGGGTCACAGCTTAAGGATAAGGGGGAAATCCTTTAGGACCAAGATGAGAAGGACTTTTTTCACACAGAGAGTGGTGGGTCTCTGGAACTCTCTGTCACAGAGGGTAGTTGAGGCCAGTTCATTGGCTATATTTAAGAGGGAGTTAGATGTGGCCCTTGTGGCTAAAGGGATCAGAGGGTATGAGAGAAGGCAGGTACGGGATACTGAGTTGGATGATCAGCCATGATCATATTGAATGGCGGTGCAGGTTCGAAGGGCCGAATGGCCTACTGCTGCACCTATGGTCTATGTTTCTATGTTTCTAAAAGCTGGAGCAACTCAGCAGGACAGGCAGCAGCTCTGGAGAGAAGGAATGGGTGACGTTTTGGGACCAGACCCTTCTTCAGACCGAACTACACAATGCTCATTCCAATTGTGTTATGAGCTGCACAAGTATCTCTAAACTAACATAGGCGCCCATGGTGAGGATGGAAGCCGAGACTCTGGCGCTGTACGGCAGCAGCTCGACCCACCTACGTACAACATCCTCCCTGGTGCAGGCAGGAGCACATATTTCCACAGCAACCAGCAAGCTGCTGAAAGCCTTGCTCCACAGGCTCGGGCACGGAGGAGACTGAGCAACCCACTGACACCAGCCTGATTGAAAGCTTCATTTTGACCAGCTCTGAAACAGCCAACCCAACAAGAAAAACATCGTTTATCTTTGGCTCGGCAGTGGGGAATGCTTCAACCTCAATCAACAATAGGTCTCACTGTAGAACTAGGCTCAGCACTAACACAAAGGAGGCATAGTTGCACACACCTTGGGTAAACAACGTTCACCGAGAGTTCCAGTTGGAATGTTCATGCAGGAAAAATGTTCCCCATGTTGGGGGAGTCCAGAACCAGGGCTCACACAATTTAAGAATAAGGGGTATACCATTTAGGACTGAGATGAGGAATTTTTTTTTCACCCAGAGAAATTAGGCAATAGACAATAGGTGCAGGCCATTCGGCCCTTCGAGCCTGCCAGAGAGTTGTGAATCTGTGGAATTCTCCGCCACTGAAGGCAGCAGAGGCCAATTCACTGGATGTTTTCCAGAGCGAGTTAGATTTAGCTCTTAGGGCTAAAGTAATCAAGGGATATGGGGAGAAGGCAGGAACGGGGTACTGATTCTGGATGATCAGCCATGATCACATTGAATGGCGGTGCTGGCTCGAATGGGCCGAATGGCCTACTCCTGCACCTATTTTCCATGTTTCTATGAATGGAGCAGACAGGAACTCAACACCATTTCTTAGAATCAGAATCACACTTTATTCACCAAGTATATTTTGCAACATATGAGGAATCTGCTCCAGATATTCCAGTGAGCAGGAAGGAGTTGAAAAGTTGGGCAAGATCAGTTCAGTTTATTGTCCCGTGTACTGAGGTACAGTGAAAAGCTTTTGTGGCGTGCTGACCAGTCAGGAGAAAGACAATACATGATTACAATCGAGTCATTTACAGTGTATAGATAAATGACAAGGGGATAACGTTTAGTGCAAGGTAAAGCCAGCAAAGTCCGATCAAAGATAGTCCAAGGGTCACCACTGAGGTAGATAGTAGTTCAGTCCACAGCGTTGGGCAAGTTGTTACTGGAGGAATTTAAGGGTGGCACGGTGGCACAGCGGGTAGAGCTGCTGCCTCACAGCGCCAGAGATCCGGGTTCAATCCTGACTACGGGTGCTGTCTGTAAGGAGTTTGCACGTTCTCCCCGTGACCAAGCGGGTTTTCTCCAGGTGTTTTCGGTTTCTTAACACATCCCAAAGACGTACAGGTTTGTAGTTTAATTGGCTTCCGTACATTGTCCATAGTGTGTAGGATAGTGCTAGTGTACGGGGTGATCACTGGTCGATGCGGGCTCGGTGGGCCGAAGGGCCTGTTTCTGCACTATATCTCTGAAGTCAGGAAATTAGGCAGGAAAAACAAAAGGTGAACAGAAGTCTGGATCAGTCTGAGGAAGGGTCTCGACCCGAAACGTCACCTATCCATGTTCACCAGAAATGCTGCCTGACCCGCTGAGTTACTCCAGCAAATAGACGCACAGTGCTGGAGTAACTCAGCGGGTCAGGCAGCATCTGTGGAGAACAGGGATAGGTGACGTTTCACAGAGTGCTGGAGTAACTCAGCGGGTCAGGCAGCATCTGTGGAGAACATGGATAGGTGACGTTTCACAGAGTGCTGGAGTAACTCAGCGGGTCAGGCAGCATCTGTGGAGAACATGGATAGGTGACGTTTCACAGAGTGCTGGAGTAACTCAGCGGGTCAGGCAGCATCTGTGGAGAACATGGATAGGTGACGTTTCACAGAGTGCTGGAGTAACTCAGCGGGTCAGGCAGCATCTGTGGAGAACATGGATAGGTGACGTTTCACAGAGTGCTGGAGTAACTCAGCGGGTCAGGCAGCATCTGTGGAGAACATGGATAGGTGACGTTTCACAGAGTGCTGGAGTAACTCAGCGGGTCAGGCAGCATCTGTGGAGAACATGGATAGGTGACGTTTCAGGTTGAAATCCTTCATCAGTTTGAAAGAACGGACTACCCCAGCATTTTGTCTCTATCTCCAGCCTGCCAGCACCTGCCGTTTATTTCGATGACATTATTAAGGTAAAACAACACTTCTGTATAAAACATAATTCACTATTTTCTCCACATTTGATAACTGTGTTTTGGATCAGATATTAGATTGAAATTTCTGACCCAGATGTGGAATAAGTTGTTGAGTTGATGCAGTCTGTGAGTCTGAGCCACTTCAGTACTTCTATTGATTTATGTAGCCATGTTGATGATTTATATTGATCCAATAATATCTAACGGCAGTAATGTTACAACTGCTCACCTTGAACTGCTCAGTGTTTACGCTGTGCAAACAGACAGGCTGCCAGGCTAAACACTCTAATATGCTTCCTCAGCCTCTCTATTAACTCCACCAGCCGCCCTTCAGCAACTAACGAACTGCTGTAAGTAGGAGAGAAAATGCCAAACTCCTCAATCACATCAAACTCCATCTCTGCTGCTCGCCCACGCACCGTCTTGCCAGTGTGGGTAATAGTCCGCAGTTTATTAATGCAGAAACATTCAGCTGCCGTTGCCCCTTGAGCCCAACTATGATCCAGTCTACATTTCCCTTCCTCCATTCCCTTAGCCCTGTTTTCATACCTTCATGTCATTAGGAATAGGAGCAGAATTAGTCCATTCGGCCCATCAAGTCTACTCCACTCCGCCATTCAATCATGGCTATCTCTCCCTCCTAACTTCACTCTCCTGCCTTCACACTTCCTTATCTATATAACTCCCTCGCCCCTCACGTCAGTCTCAAGAAGGGTCTCGTCACGAAACATCCCCCATTCCTTCTCTCCAGAGATGCTGCCTGTCCCACTGAGTTACTCCAGCTTTTGTGTCTATCTTCGTGTTGCTCATCACATGGATTATATTTGACCCTGTTGAAACTTACCGAGTAGTGTAGGGCCTGGAGAGAGTGGATGTGGAGAGGATGTTTCCACTAGTGGGAGAGACTAGGACCAGAGGTCACAACCTTAGAATTAAAGGACGTTCCTTTAGGAAGGAGATGAGGAGGAATGTCTTGAGTCAGATGGTGGTGAAACTGTTGAATTCTTTGCCACAGAAGATGGTGGAGGCCAAGTCAACGACTCTCAGTCTGATGAAGAGTCTCGACCCGAAACATCACCCATTCCTTCTCCCAGAGATGCTTCCTGTCCCACTGAGTTACTCCAGTATTTTGTGTCGATCTTCAGAGTTTGTACGTTCTCCCTGTGACTGCGTGGGTTCCTCCGGTTTCCTCCCACACTCCAAAGACGTACAGGCTTGTAGTTGTAAAATTGTCCCTAGGATGTGAACGTTAGAGTAAGTCATCGAGTCAGGCAGCATCTCTGGAGGTCATAGATGGGTGATATTCGGGTCGAGATCCTACTGCAGATGCTTTGTGTCTTTCTGTGTAGCAGCCAGCATCTGCACTTTGTACCTCGAGTACACACTTGCGAGCTGAAGCAGTGTGGTGTAAACGGTGGGACCTGAGCTGTGAGTGGCCTTGCCTTAAATAATACATGTGTGAGAGAGCACGGGGTTGGGGGAGCGCTGTGAGCATCGAGCAAACGCCAACGCAGCGAAAGAAACAACTGCTCAACCATCAATAAAATGTGATTATTTATTAATTACCTTCCTTCTGCAGAACACCTCAGAGCATTGAAACCATTTGCCTCTGAACTGCATGGTCATGTAGGTACAGGGACAACCCTTCCCACCTCCCATGTTGTATATGGTGGATGACTGCTCCAACAAGACAGGGCCAGAGATCCACACACTACCTACCAGGTAACCAGCACAACAGCATGCAGGAGCAACAGAGCGACGGTAGCCCAGCGATAGAGTTGCTGCCTTACAGCACCAGACACCTGGCTTCACCCACCCACTTATTCCAGCACTTAGTCTAGTTTAGAGATACAGAACCGAAACAGGCCCTTCGGCCCACCGAGTCCGTGCTGACCAGCGATCCCCGCACACTAACACTATCCTACACACACCAGGGACAATTTATATTTATAACAAGCCAATTAACCGACAAACCTGCACGTCTTTGGAGTGTGGGAGGAAACCGGAGATCCCGGTGTAAACCGAACGTACAAACTCCGTACAGACAGCAACCATAGTCAGGATCGAACCCTGGTCACTGGCGTTGTGCGTGAGGCAGCAGCTCTACCTGCTGTGCCACCGTCCCGCCCGCACCTCGTGCCCTTATTTTGTAAACCAGCATCTGCAGTTCCTTGTTTCTACCTGTGAGATAGCATCATGCTCAGCATAGACATTGTGGGCCGAATGGCCTGTTGCTGTACTGTTCTATCAGTGACGGGTGAGTGGGCAGAGCATCCCCGGTCATTTGCAGAGGTGGGCAACTGCAGATTGACTCAGGAACCTCCCTGACATGTGTGTTTTCAAGTAATCACCAGTCGACTGGCTGAATGGGTGGCCAGACTGGAATTATATTAACTATCCTGAAGTCAGATTCCCAGTCGGTGATTAAGATTGGACTTGGCATTCCTTGGCCGGGCGCTGAAACAAAGCTAACAACATTAGACTCTGTGAATTCCAGAGGTTGCAGTAATTTCTATTTCACTGCAAACAAGCAGGCAGCTGGCCATGCATCACAAGAGAACATTCCAGACACACAGCGCTTCTCGCTTCTCGCTCGCTCGCTCGTCATGAAAGGCTTTGTGAGGGAGCTAGGATTTCCAGCCGGGCGTTCATCTGTCTCATTAGTAAGGGAAACACTACCTTCCCCTCCACTGACATTTATTGATTCCACGATATGTTTGAACTTGCAAAGAGTTGGAGAATTATTTTCCTTCTTTGCCGGCTGTGAAGGGAATGCTGAGATGGCTGACCTTCCCTGTCCTTGTCAGGCTGCCTATTACTCCACCTGCCACTCTATCTCTCTCCCCCTCTCTCCCGCTACCTTTGCAGTCGACATATTTGCTTTTTAAAATGTTTTACTGATCAAAGTGAGAAACGTCACTGCCCTGGGGAAACAATGTATTTTCTCCTTCAATCCATCAGTGTACATTTATTTACCTTGGCTCTGAGCTAGTTGGCGTTGTGCAGAGCTCTTTATCACCGCCCGAGTCGAGCTAACACTCCACACCAGCCCCCATATCCCCCAGAGAGACCGTTCTTGGACAGGTGGATCGACATCAGTTCAGTTCAGTTTATTGTCACGTGTACTGAGGTACAGTGAAAAGCTTTTGTTGCGAGCTAACCAGTCAGCAGAAAGACAATACATGATTACAATCAATCCATTCACAGTGTACAGATACAGGATAAGGGAATAACGTTTAGTGCAAGGTAAAGCCAGCAGAGTCCGATCAAGGATAGTCCGAGGGTCACCAGCGAAGTAGATAGTAGTTCAGCACTGCTCTCTGGTTGTGGTAGGATGGTTCAGTTGCCTGATAACAGCTGGGAAGAAACTGTCTCTGAATCTGGAGGTGTGCGTTTTCACACTTCTGTACCTCTTGCCCGATGGGAGAGGGGAGAAGAGGGAGTGGCCGGGGTGAGACTGGTCCTTGATGATGCTGCTGGCCTTGCCGAGGCAGCGTGAGGTGCAGATGGATTCAATAGAAGGTAGGTGTGGGGGAAGGAACTGCAGATGCTGGTTTAAACCAAAGATAGACACAAAGTGCTGGAGTAACTCAGTGGGACAGGCAACGTCTCTGGAGAGAAGGAATGGGTGATGTTTCGGGTCGAGACCCTTCTTCAGACTGAGAGTCAGGGGGATGGAAACGAGAGATATAGACGGTGATGTAGAGAGATAATGAACAATGAATGAAAGATACGCAGGAATGTAACGATGATAAAGGGAACAGGCCATTGTTAAATGTGGCCTAGGTGAAAACGGGTTACAGACAATGAGACTCACCAAGCCCACTGCTAACTAAAAGTCAGGCTTCTTTTATCATCGTTACTTTTAATGCATATCTTTCATTCATTGTTCATTATCTCTCTGTATCACCATCTATATCTTTCATTTCCCTTTCCCCGACTCTCAATCTGAAGAAGGGTCTCGACCCAAAACGTTGCCCATTCCTTTTCTCCAGAGATGCTGTCTGACCTGCTGAGTTACTCCAGCTTTTTGTGTCTGTCTTTGGTGTAATGTAACTCCTCGACTGCAGGAAGACAGACAGAGACAGTGAACCTCATGCTGCCAATATTTCCTATCCACTATGCTGTTTAAAGATGGATTAACCTGCCTATTATCCCAGTATTATTGCGTTCGTTGCCACTCACCCTGACCTCCAGCAACCTTGGCCTTCTCTGGCTCATCGCTGACGATTGAGCGTGTTCTCTTGCCAGTTAGACCCAGCAGGCCAGGGTTCTTTGTTCCAACCATTTGTGGCAATTCTAATGAGTCCTTTACAGCCATAAATGTTCCAATTACCTCTTGTCAGTAGTCCTTCTGCTGCTTATCTTCACAACCAGGGTCCACCCACAGAAATAAATAAACTAACACATCTCATTACTCCAGTGTTTGGAGCAGGTTTACATAGTCAGTGAACAGATAATTAGCTCAAACAAGGATGTCAGACGTGGGTCTGCCGTTCTCTCCCTGCTTCATGGGAGGCACCGATACTGTTGCTCTGTAATGCCCACAGTGTGAAACCCAGCGTCAAGCACACTCCTCCTGACGGCTGGAGGAAGCAACATTCACTCCTGCTCAAGGGCACCTACTCCCCCTGTATAGCTGCCACAAGCCACCCCCCCCCCACACACACACACACACACTGGGGGAAAGAGGGGGAGAGCGGGAGAGAGAGGGTGGGAGAGGGGGAGAGGGGGAGAGAGAGGGTGGGAGAGGGGGAGAGGGGGAGAGACAGGGTGGGGAAAGGGGAGGAAAGAGGGGGAGAGGGGGAGAGGGGGTGGAAAGAGGGGGAGAGGGGAGAGAGGAGAGGGAGAGACAGAGAGAGAAAGAGAATGGGAGAGGGAGAGCGGAGAGGAGAGAAGGGGAGAGAGGAGAAGAGAGGGGGTGGAAAGAGGGGGAGAGGGAGAGGGAGAGGGAGGGGAGGGGGAGGTACTTACAACAGATCTTCACCCTTGTGAATATCAGGGCAGCAACCACATCCGCCATCAACACCAACTCAAGCATCACCATCAACTTCAACATCTCAACCACAGACAGCTGTGAAGGACACAAGTCAGTAGATATTTTTAAGGCAGAGATAGACAGATTCTTGATTAGTGCGGGTGTCAGGGGTTACGGGGAGAAGGCAAGAGAATGGGGTTAGGAGGGAGAGATGGATCAGCCATGATTGAATGGTGGAGACCCGATGGGCCGAATGGCCTAATTCTGCTCCTATCAGTTATGACCATATGAGCTTCATCCAGGTCCACCATTATGTCCACCGCCTCCATCCTCTCCACCATCTACACCATCTCCATCTACACCATCTACACCATCTACACCATCTACACCATCTACACCATCTCCACCATCTACACCATCTACACCATCTACACCATCTCCACCATCTCCACCATCTACACCATCTACACCATCTACACCATCTCCACCATCTACACCATCTACACCATCTACACAATCTACACCATCTACACCATCTACACCATCTACACCATCTACACCATCTACACCATCTCCATCTACACCATCTACACCATCTACACCATCTACACCATCTACATCTACACCATCTACACCATCTACACCATCTACACCATCTACACCATCTACACCATCTACACCATCTACACCATCTCCATCTACACCATCTACACCATCTACACCATCTCCATCTACACCATCTACACCATCTACAACCATCTCCATCTACACCATCTACACCATCTACACCATCTACACCATCTACACCATCTACACCATCTCCATCTACACCATCTACACCATCTACACCATCTACACCATCTACACCATCTACACAATCTACACCATCTACACCATCTACACCATCTACACCATCTACACCATCTCCATCTACACCATCTACACCATCTACACCATCTACACCATCTACATCTACACCATCTACACCATCTACACCATCTACACCATCTCACCATCTACACCATCTACACCATCTACACCATCTCCATCTACACCATCTACACATCTACACCATCTCATCTACACCATCTACACCATCTACACCATCTCCATCTACACCATCTACACCATCTACACCATCTACCCATCTCCATCTACACATCTACACCATCTACACATCTCCATCACCATCTACACCATCTACACCATCTCCATCTACACCATCTACACCATCTCCATCTACACCATCTACACCATCTACACCATCTCCATCTACACCATCTACACCATCTACACCATCTACACCATCTCCATCTACACCATCTACACCATCTACACCATCTACACCATCTACACCATCTACACCATCTACACCATCTACACCATCTCCATCTACACCATCTACACCATCTACACCATCTACACCATCTACACCATCTACACCATCTACACCATCTACACCATCTCCATCTACACCATCTACACCATCTACACCATCTACACCATCTACACCATCTACACCATCTCCATCTACACCATCTACACCATCTACACCATCTACACCATCTCCATCTACACCATCTACACCATCTACACCATACACCATCTACACATCTCCACCATCTACACCATCTCCCATCTACACCATCTACACCATCTACACCATCTACACATCTACACCATCTACACCATCTACACCATCTCCATCTACACCATCTCCATCTACACCATCTACACCATCTCCATCTACACCATCTACACCATCTACACCATCTACACCATCTACACCATCTCCATCTCCACCATCTCCATCTCCACCATCACCATCTACACCATCTACACCATCTCCATCTCCACCATCTCCATCTCCACCATCTCCATCTCCACCATCTCCATCTACACCATCTACACCATCTCCATCTACACCATCTACAACCATCTACACCATCTACACCATCTACACCATCTCCATCTACACCATCTACACCATCTACACCATCTACACCATCTACACCATCTACACCATCTACACATCTACACCATCTACACCATCTCCATCTACACCATCATCTACACCATC
>OY740819.1:23668227-23688227 GCA_963514005.1 Raja brachyura
AACTATCCTCCTTAACTTATCAGCTCATCTGATGTCAAAATCTCATTACAGCCGGGTTGAACCCATTGCCAGCCATTTATGTCTTTTTAATTATTTACAACCAATTAATTAATCTTATCCCCAGCTTCCTGATTAATATGCTAAGTGCAATAAGACAGGAAGTGCCTTCGTCATCAATAATATTGCAAGGACTCCTGAGTTTAAATCCTCAGGCTTCTTAAATCTTTATGAACCAAGGTGAGAATGTGAATACTGTAGGAATGGACATAGCAGGTAACAAGATTACAACATTCCCATCCCTACCCCCCCCCCCACCCACCTCCCAATCCACCTCCCCATCCCCCCCTCCCCATCCCCCCCCTCCCCATCCCCCTCCCCATGTCACCATCCCCCCCCTCCCCATCCCCCCTTCCTCTCCCCATCCCCCCATCCCCCTCCCCCTGTCCCTACCTCCCCATCCGCCCTCCTCCCCATCCCCCTCCCCATCCCCCCTCCATCCCCCTTCCATCCCCCCCTCCCCATCTGCCTCCCCATGTCCCCATTCCCCCCCACTCCCCATCCCCCCTCCCCACCCCCCCATCACCTCTCCCCATCCCCCCCTCCCCATCCCCTCCCCATTCCCCTCCCCATATCCCCATCACCCCCTCCTCCACATCCCCCTCCCCATCCCCCCCCTCCCCATCCCCCCCCATCCCCCCCTCCCCATCCCCCCCCATGTCCCCATCCCCCCCATGTCCCCATCCCCCCCTCCCCATGCCCCTTCCTCTCCCCATCCCCTCATCCTCCTCCCCCCCCATCCGCCCTCCTTCCCATCCCCCTTCAGAACAGAATTAGGCCATTCGGCCCATCAAGTCTACCCCACCATTCAATCATGGCTGATCTATCTCTCCCTCCTAACCCCATTCTCCTGCCTTCTCCCCATAACCCTGACACCCGAACTAATCAAGAATCTATCTATTGACTTGGCCTCCACCGCCGTCTGTGGCAGAGAATGCCACAGATTCACCACCCTCTGACTAAAGAGATCGGTGGCATTGACAGGGTTAATGGGGATTATGTTGCAGTATTGTGGAAGGGGGTGCAGACTGTGTCTGAGCCTGAGCCACTGGCAATTGTCAAGAGGCCAGTTTGACAGCAGATCCCACACTGATGGAAACCGCCATAAAATATGCTGAACGTGTAGGACTTTCCCACAGAGAACAATCTCCGCACTAAATAACCACCTTTTATTGCTTTTCAGTCCAAGAGCTACAGAGAGGATTTCTCGTTCATCCACGTTAGTTATTTGTTTGAATTTTTCTTTTCTGAAGTAAATAAGCTTAATTCAAACTCAGTGCAAAAAGTGCCTGTGTACAGGTCAGTTATTGGTCAGAGAGAGGGAGAAGGATTCCAGGGAAGCGGTGGATAACATCAGAGGCTCAAGCAGCCTAGTTGCCTTCTGGAGTCTGCATTGGTATTACAGTTAATGAAGGTGTTGGTGACGCGGGTAGAATTACACGCCTTGAGAGACCAACCCAGTCCAGAGGGGGAGATTGCAGAGAAGGAAATGAGCAAATGGTGCATGGATACAACGACATAACTCGTCCGCCCATGGTTCTCGTTCTCAAGAGGCCCCCATCCCTTTAAACCGATGTTTGATAGCAGCTCACCGACGCTTGCAGTGAATTGTGGACACAGCCCAGACCATCACACAAACCAATCTCCCTTCCATCGACTCCATCTACACCTCACGCTGCCTTGGCAAGGCCAGCAGCATCATCAAGGACCAGTCTCACCCCGGCCACTCCCTCTTCTCCCCTCTCCCATCAGGCAAGAGGTACAGGAGTGTGAAAACGCACACCTCCAGATTCAGGGACAGTTTCTTCCCAGCTGTTATCAGGCAACTGAACCATCCTACCACAACCAGAGAGCGGTGCTGAACTACTATCTACCTCTTTGGTGACCCTCGGACTATCCTTGATCAGACTTTGCTTTACCTTGCACTAAACGTTATTCCCTTATCCTGTATCAATGGTTCGATTGTAATCATGTATTGTCTTTCCGCTGACTAGTTAGCACGCAACAAAAGCTTTTCACTGTACCTCGGTACACGTGACAATAAACTGAACTGAACAGTGTACCTGGCTGCAGCGAGCCAGGAATTCTACACGTCAGGTCATATGGAAGAACGTGCACGTGTCGGAGGAACTGCAGATGCTGGTTTAAACCGAAGATAAACACAAAACGCTGGAGTAACTCAGCGAGACAAGCAGCATCTCTGGAGAGAAGGGATGGGTGACGTTTCAGGTCGAGACACTCCTTCAGACTGAGAGTCAGGGGAAAAGGAAACGAGAGATATAGATGGTGATGTAGGGAGATACAGAACAAATGAATGGAAGATATGCAAAAAGTAACGATGATAGATGTACATGGATAGGACAGATATAGAGGGATCTGGGCCAAATGCAGGCAGGTGGGACTAGAGTAGATGGGGCATGTTTGTCGGTGCGGGCAAGTTGGGTGGATGGGCTGGTTTCCATGCTCTACCACTCTGTGACTCAGCAGGTCAGGCAACATCTACACAGGGAATGGAAGGTGAAGTTTCATGATCTGAAAGTCTGGTAAGTGATAGGTGGATACTGGGCTTGATATTCCAGGGCTAGATATTGTAGGCGTGTTAGCCAGCCTCTTCTCTCTCGCTGTGGACATCAATAGGCAGTAGTCATCCCAGCTGTCGACTGGAACAATGGCACTGCATGCTGCAGAGGTAATGTATCATTTCACGCCAGCCAGCAGTGTGGACTTCACACATGAATCACCTTTCTTTGTACTAGTTATGATTTATGGACACAATTCTTCCGGATGATAAATTGTTTGCATTGAAAACATTTATAATGAGAACACGAAGCAGACCCAGTCTAATAGCTGGAGAGAAAGGGATTGTGATGTGGGAGACAGCGTGGTGGAGACCAGACGGTGATGCTTCGGATCGCTCCGCTCCCCGCCCCGTGCATGTTTCATTCCGAGCGGCAGATGGTAGCAGCCCGGTGCTGCAAACCAGAGCAAAGCTGCCCACATCAAAAAAATATTCATCTTCAACACCACAGTAAACAACTGACATTGCCATCCTGCAGCGAGATGCAATTTCCAAGGAGACAAGACATTGATTTGGCTAATATAATTACAATAGACTGTTCCTCTTGCAGTGGCTGGCCATGGACAGATAATTTACTACAGTCCCATCCTGCTCTCCAAAGCTGTCCCTCTCTCTCTGACCCCTCTCAGGGCATTGTCATTGATACAGTTCTGAACACAAGAATTGGCGAGCTGCTATTCGGCCCATCGAGTCTCTGCCGACCTGTGGTGTCGCCTGTAAAATCGCCTAGGTTGGACAGGCCCATTACACTATCCGACACACTAGGGGTGATTTGCATTCACATTTAAAAAATCAACTAACCTACAAACCCGCACGTCTTTGGAGTGTGGGAGGAAACCGGAGCACCCGGAGAAAACCCACGCAGGTCACAGGGAGAACATACAAACTCCATACAAACAGCACCTGTAGTTGGGATCGAACCTGGGTCTCTGGCCCTGTGAGGCAGCAGCTCTACCCGCTGCGCCACCATTGTGCCCCAGTTGCAGGCTCAGGTAGACAAACAACTCCCTGCATCTGCACAGAACAGTCCAAAGGGTCTCAACCTCCAACCAACAAGGTCCCATTAAACCATCAAACATGGACCAGCACACAACAGGAGCAGGTGGTTCGGCCAAACACGTCTGTGCTGGGCGTGATGTCAATCTGTCTGCCTGCACATGGTCCAGTCTCCCTATTCCCAACCCATTCACAGTCGGTCTAAATGTCTAAATGCAGCTGAAATGTTGCTTTGTATCTGTTTCCACCTCTTCCCCTCCTTGCCAACGCGTCCAGGCACCGACCTCACCCACATCCAAGCCCCTTACCACCCCTCCACTCACCATATTCCCGTCCACACCAAGCCCCCATTCCCCCCCCCTCCCCCACCCTCCCCCGCCATCTCCGTCAGAATGAAGCCCCAAAACGTTACCTATCTGTATTCTCCAGAGAAGCTGCCTGACCCGCTGATTGTCTTTCAGCTTTGCCCCTCTCACCTTAAATCTATGCCCTGCAGTTTTTGACATTTCCACACTGGGAAAAGACATTACCTATTTTCTCTTCCTGCATTCAGTTCCAGGTTCCTGAATATCAGTTATTTCTATTGATTTTTTTTGTCATTCCTACATTCTTTATAGATATGTAATGTCCCGTATTATATTGCAGTCGATATCAGCGAGACAGTCCAAGACTTTTACTTCTCCATTGTGCCCTGATTCACTTCCCATTTCGAGGTCTAAAAGCAAAACGTGTCTCATAGTCATTACACATCAGGCCACAAGACAAAGGAACAGGAGTAGGCCACTCGGCCGCTCAGTATAATCTATAGTCACGTGTTCCAGGGTACAGTGAAAAGCTTTTGTTGCGTGCTAACCAGTCAGCAGAAAGACAATACATGATTACAATCGAGCCGTCCACAGTGTACAGATACACGATAAGGGAATAACGTTTAGTGCAAGGTAAAGCCAGCAAAGTCCCATCAAGGATAGTCTGAGGGTCACCAATGAGGTAGATAGTAGTTCAGCACTGCTCTCTGGTTGTGGTAGGATGGTTCAGTTGCCTGATAACCGCTGGGAAGAAACTGTCCCTGAATCTGGAGGTGTGCGTTCGTTTTAACACTTCTGTACCTTTTGCCCGATGGGAGAGGGGAGAAAAGGGAGTGGCCGGGGTGAGACTGGTCCTTGATGATGCTGCTGGCCTTGCCGAGGCAGCGTGAGGTGTAGATGGAGTCGATGGAAGGGAGGTTGGCTTGTGTGATGGTCTGGGCTGCGTCCACAATTCACTGCAATTTCATACGTTCCAAGATGGAGCTGTTCCTAAACGGTGCTGTGATGCATCCTGATGCCTGTCTTGTCGTTGGCTGTGGTCATGAGTAACCCACCACAGTCCTGTACCAGCGGGCAGTGAGGAGGTCCTACATCCAACTCTGGTCTTGGTTCTTGGTTACTTGGTCCTCCAAAATATTCCAACTGGAATTTAAACTGGAGGTGGTGAAGGGAGGGGTTTAGCCAGAGAGGGTTATTGGGAAGAAAGTGGCACTTTAAATTTAGTTGCATCTGGCTGGGCAACCGTGGCTTGGTGGAGATTATTCCATGCTTTAATAGTACGTGGGAAGAACGACTTGCTGTCCAGTGTAGGGAGAAGGCAGGAGAATGGAGATAGTTAGATCAGCCATGATTGAATGGCGGAGTAGACTTGATGGGCCAAATGGTCTAATTCTGCTCCTAGAACTTATAAATTTGTTACCATGGGGAGAGCTAAAATCAGCGTGATTTACAAGCTATATCTCCCCCTCTCTTCTGCTTTCAGACAGTTTGTAGACTACACCCATTAGTGTAATTGATCCTTTATTATCTATTACCTTGATCCATATCGCCTCTATTTTTATCGTTATAGCTCTGTCCTCGGCCATTAACTCATTGTCAGAGCCATAGTGTGATACAACGTGGAAACAGGTCAACTTGCCCACACCAGCCAACCTGCCCCATCTACACTAGTCCCACCCGCCTGTGTTTGGTCCATATCTCTCCAAACCTGTCCTATCCATGTAACTGTTTCTTAAACGTTGGGATAGTCCCAGCTTCAACTACCTCCTCTGGCAGCTCGTTCCATACACCCACCACCCTGTGTATGAAAAAGTTACCCCTCAGATTCCGATTAAATCTTTTCCCCGTCACCTTGAACCTATGTCCTCTGGTCCTCGATTCCCCGACTCTGGGCAAGAGAGTCTACGATTCCTTTCTCCTCTCTCCACTGCTGGAATGTGTAATTGTCAGCCTCGGATTCACTGCAGCCTTCCTCTGTAATCCTTATACACCTTGCTTCCCCCACTGCCCATAGTCCCTGCTTCACTGCAGACTGCATGCGCATGATCGGACCGACAGTTAATCTCGTTTTTAATTAGATCTTTCCTCACACTCTGACGAACCGCTCTTACAGACAATTTGTTCCATTGCCATCAATGTGTTCTCTTCTTCTTTCCGGCACTCTCCATTGCGTTGTGTTTATGTTTAGGGTGTTAATGTTTCTGACACATCTCCTCTCCCCCCTGCCTCACCTGCCTGAAGTCTTTTACCTCCTCTCTTTTTTCCCCGTTTAACAAATTAACAGATCCGGCACAAATGTCCTGTTACTGGGATGCACGGAGACACACACTTCGAGCCAGCACCGTCATTCAATGTGATCATGGCTGATCATCCCCAATCAGTACCCCATTCCTGCCTTCTCCCCATATCCCCTGACTCCGCTATTTTTAAGAGCCCTATCTAGCTCTCTCTTGAAAGCATCCAGAAAACCTGCCTCCACCGCCCTCTGAGGCAGAGAATTCCACAGACTCATCACTCTCTGTGAGAAAAATGTTTCCTCATCTCCGTTCTAAATGGCTTACTCCTTATTCTTAAACTGTGGCCCCTGGTTCTGGACTCGCCCAACATTGGGAACATGTATCCTGCTTCTAGTGTGTCCAAGCCCTAAACAATCTTATATGTGTCCATGAGATCTCCTCTCATCCTTCTAAACTCCAGAGTGTACAAGCCCAGCTGCTCCATTCTCTCAGCGTATGACAGTCCCGCCATCCTGGGAATTAACTTTGTATTAACCTTTTGTTTTAGCCGGTTATAAACTAGTTTCTCACTGTATTATGAGTGTGGCTAATTTGGGGTATATAATCAGACTTCAAACCCTTTGCATGGTTGGTCCTGTCACTCATGAAGAAGGGTCTCGACCAGAAACGTAACGCATTCCTTCTCTCCAGAGATGCTGCCTGTCCCGCTGAGTTACTCCACCATTCTGTGTATATCTTCGGTGTAAACCAGCATCTGCAGTTACTTCCTACACCCCTGCCATCTATTCCCTTGTTTCCCTCAGCATCTCGAGATAGATCCTGTCAGCACATGGGGATTTATTCACCCTAGTGTACGCTAATATTTCTATCAATAGTCATTTTAAAGATATTTAATGAAAACTCCGTGTGGGATTAATGGGTGTGTGCAGTGTGTTAGCAAACTGCTTTCATCATGGGAGTCGGTATCTGCACTCCATCAACTGATAGATCCGCATTTGGAAAGTCTGGCATTAATCGAAGAACATCATCAAGGCATGGTGGAGAATCTGTCTGACTAATGTGCGTGAATTTATCAAAGTTCTAACGACTGACTGGAGGACTGGGCAGTTGATGTCGTCTACATGGGCCTGGCCTTTGACAAAGTCCAACCTGGGGACCTGGTTCTGAAGATTAGAGTCTTGGGATCCAAGGTCAAGTTGGCAAATTGGATCCTAAATGGTCTTGGTCACAAGTGCGGTGGAGGTTTGCGTTCATCTTATATCATCATCTCATCATCATACACTCCACACACTAGGGACAATTTACACTTCGACCAAGCCAATTAACCTACAAACCTGTACGTCTTTGGAGTGTGGGAGGAAACCGGAGATATCAGAGAAAACCCACGCAGGTCATGGGGAGAACGTGCAAACTCCATACAGGCAGCACCCATTGTTAGGATTGAACCCGGATGTCTGGCGCTGTGAGGCAACAACTCTACCGCTGCGCCACCGTGCTGCATCGAAGGCTACCGAGCAATTACTGCTTAATGAGATTACCATGGATGGGTGCTTGGTGGTTAGCATTGACATGATGGGCTGAAGGTCCTGTTGTGTGTTGTATTTCTCTGTTGCCTCGGTCTAATACTGAACATGAATCCCAATCACAGGCTGCTTGACCAAGCTATCTCCCTCACAGATAGACAGAGAATGCTGGAGTAACTCAGCGGGATTGGCAGCGTCTGTGGATAGAAGGTATGGGTGTTTTTTTGGGATTGAGATCCTTCTTCAGACAGTAGACTAAAGAAGGGTTTTGACCCGAAATGTCACCCATTCCTTCTATCCAGAGTTGCTGCCTGTCCCGCTGAGTTACTCCATCATTTTGGGTCTATCTTCAGTGTAAAACAGCATCTGCAGTTCCTTCCTACACATCTCACTCACAGACACAGGGGGACAGACTACTGCAGACAGGTTATTAGACCAGCAATCCCCTGGTTGAGCCTTTGATCCAGAAATATGAGTTCAAATCCCAGCAGGGAATATGAAGCATTTAAAACCAGTTAAATAAATAAAATCCAGAACTAAAGGGAAAATAGCCAGCGATGTTGACTCAACTGTGAAGTGTGTGAATTGTCACATAAAATGAATCTGGTTCATGAATGTCCTTTATGGAAGGGGTTCTTTTATCCTCATCCTGTCGGGGTTATGAACAGCTTCAGTTTGCTCAACTCTCACTTCAAAGGCACTGGGGGAACGGCAGTGAAAACCAGCTCTGCTCCAGACATTGACAGCAAACGCCAACAGATATCATCGCAACAACTCCGCCCAACTGGCCAACTAACTTCCACTGAATAAAGTTCGAAGATATTAGAGATCGAGAATTCTAACGCAACAAATTGAAAATTGCTTTTTGATTACGGTTCCATATTTAATAGACCACAGAACTCCAGGCCTGTCAAGACTTTGATAATATCGTATTTGACACCGACTGAGTCATTAGACTCCAATCAGATGGGGACCTAGTCACGATGTTATACAATCTCTCCTTCTGTCTACTCACATAATAGCCAATCACAAAGACCAAGTCATCGCATTTGGAATCTGCAAATCCTATTTAAGTAATGGCAAAATAATTAGCAGCTAAGTGTTTCTGAAATATCAAAACAGTCTAAATATGTGAAGTCCGCAAAGTTATTTCTAGTCGGCATGCAATCAGAATCCCAAGTGTAGGAATGTGTGACCTAATCCCATCTAGAGTCATAGAGTGATAGTGTGGAAACAGGCCCTTCGGCCCAACTTGCCCACATTGACCAACAGGTCCCAGCTACACTATTCCCACCTGCCTGCGTTTGGCCCATATCCCTCCAAACCTGTCCTATCCATGTACCCGTCTAACTGCCTCTTAAATATTGGGATAGTCCCAGCCTCAACTACCTCCTCTGGCAGCTCGTTCCATACACCCACCTCCCTTTGTGTGAAAAAGTTGCCCCTCAGATTCCTATTCAATCTTTTCCCCTTTACCTTAAACCTATGTCCTCTGGTCCTTGATTCCCCTACTATGGGCAAGAGACTTTGGGCTTCTCTGTGGCATCTACTTGAGGGAAGAACGGTTCAGGGAGGCTGGCTTCTCCCTTCAACTCACCAAATGCAGCAAGCACGCTCTGACCTGCCGCAGACGTGTCACCATTGCATCAGTCCGACTTTACACATTGTGTTGTGTTGCTGCAGGTAAGAACGTCATTGTTCTGTCTGGGACACGTGACAATAAAACCTTGGCCTTCAGGGCTTCAGGTCACTTTATTCCACAATCAATAGTTGTTACCAGAGACCAATTTGTTTAGTTCAGTTTAGGTTGGAGATACAGCACGGAATCAGGCCCCTCGGCCCACCGAGTCCAGGCTGACCATCGATCACCCGTCCACACTAGTTCTATGTTATCCCACTCTCACATCTTACACACTAGGGGCAAATTACAGAGGCCACAATCTGCAATGCAGGGCACCTGGAGAAAACCCACGCAGGTCACATGGAGAATGTAAAACCCTCCACAGACAGTACTCGTAGTCATGGTGGAACCTGCGACTAAGGCGCTGTGAGGCAGCAGATCTACCGCTGCACCACTGTGCATCAACTCTACCACTGGGCTACTGTAGAGTACCTCTACCACTGGGCATCAACTCTACCACTGGGCTACTGTAGAGTAACTCTACCACTGGGCTACTGTAGAGTAACTCTACCACTGGGCTACTGTAGAGTAACTCTACCACTGGGCTAGAGTAACTCTACTTCTGGGCTACTGTAGAGTAACTCTACCTCTGGGCTACTGTAGAGTAACTCTACCATTGGCCTACTGTAGAGTAACTCTACCACTGGGCCACTGTAGAGTAACTACCACTGGGCTTCTGTAGAGTAACTCTACCACTGGGCTACTGTAGAGTAACTCTACCACTGGGCTACTGTAGAGTAACTTTACCTCTGGGCTACTGTAGAGTAACTCTACCATTGGCCTACTGTAGAGTAACTCTACCACTGGGCTAGAGTAACTCTACCACTGGGCTAGAGTAACTTTACCTCTGGGCTACTGTAGAGTAACTCTACCACTGGGCTAGAGTAACTCTACCACTGGGCTACTGTAGAGTAACTCTACCACTGGGCTAGAGTAACTCTACCTCTGGGCTACTGTAGAGTAACTACCACTGGGCTACTGTAGAGTAACTCTACCACTGGGCTAGAGTAACTCTACCACTGGGCTACTGTAGAGTAACTCTACCACTGGGCTAGTGTAGAGTAACTCTACCACTGGGCTACTGTAGAGTAACTCTACCACTGGGCTACTGTAGAGTAACTCGACCACTGGGCTACTGTAGAGTAACTCTACCACTGGGCTACTGTAGAGTAACTCTACCACTGGGCTACTGTAGAGTAACTACCACTGGGCTACTGTAGAGTAACTACCACTGGGCTACTGTAGAGTAACTCTACCACTGGGCTACTGTAGAGTAACTCTACCACTGGGCTACTGTAGAGTAACTCTACCACCGGGCTACTGTAGAGTAACTCTACCACTGGGCTACTGTAGAGTAACTCTACCACTGGGCTAGTGTAGAGTAACTCTACCACTGGGCTACTGTAGAGTAACTACCACTGGGCTACTGTAGAGTAACTCTACCACTGGGCTAGTGTAGAGTAACTACCACTGGGCTACTGTAGAGTAACTCTACCACTGGGCTAGAGTAACTCTACCTCTGGGCTACTATAGAGTAACTACCACTGGGCTAGAGTAACTCTACCACTGGGCTACTGTAGAGTAACTCTACCACTGGGCTAGTGTAGAGTAACTCTACCACTGGGCTACTGTAGAGTAACTCTACCACTGGGCTAGAGTAACTCTACCTCTGGGCTACTGTAGAGTAACTCTACCTCTGGGCTACTGTAGAGTAACTCTACCACTGCACCACTGTACAACTCTACTGCTGAGCAATGGAGCTGGGAATACTGGGAATACTGGGAATACCGGGAATGCTGGTCTCAGGAGAAGTCAGTGAGTCCATCTAAAATTCCCACAATTCCCAGACGGTTTCACAGCAGTTTAGGAAGAGAATTCACAAGATGCCCAGGAGAGGAAAACACTTTATGGAATCTCTATAATAAAGCTTCAGTGTGAGATTAATAAGCCATGAACAAACCTCTTTAATAATCGATATCATGTATTCTCAAGGTTTAGCCTCATGCTTGTTGGCCATGGATGCGCCACTAATGCTCTCCCTGTGTGAGTTCAGCCAATCCAGACACATTCTCGCTGACTGTTGGATTAGTGTTCAGCGTAGGATCAATATACCGGTTCATGCATCGACAGTGGGATTTCTGTCCCTCTGTGAATCTGTACAGGTGCCTGAGGTTATGGGGAGAAGGCAGGAGAATGGGGTTAGGAGGGAGAGATAGATCAGTCATTATTGAATGGCGGAGTAGACTTGATGGGCCGAATGGACTCATTCTACTCCTATTCCTTATGACCTATTTTTACCACTTCCCTCTTCCTATCTCTGCATGTAGAAGTTTGGAGGGATATGGACCAAATGCAGGCAGGTGGGACTAGTATAGCTGGGACATGTTGGCCGGTGTGGGCAAGTTAGTCTGAAGGGCCTGTTTCCGTGCTGTATCACTCTATGACTCTGTGACTATGTATTCGTTTACACCTCACAGTCCAGCCTCTTGTGTGTTTCGGGAAAGGGAGAGGTTTTCCAGGGCTGGGGAGAGCTAGTCATAGAGTCACACAGCGTGGAAACAGGCCCTTTGCCCCAACACGACCATGCCGACCAACATGCCCCTTCTGCACAAGTCCCACCTGCCCACGTTTGGCCCATACTCCTCTAAACCTCTCCTATCCATGTACCTGCCTAAATGTCTTTTAAACGTTTGGATAGTCCCACCAGCCTTTGTGTGGAAAAGTTACCCCTCAGGTTCCTATTAAATCTTTGTCCTTCACCATGAACCTATGTCCTCTGGTCCCGTTCGAATGTGTTTTAAATGCTGTGTTAGTCCCAGCCTCAACTTCCTCCTCTGGCAGCTAGTTCCATACACCCACCACCCTCTGTGTGAAAAAGTTGCCCCTCAGATTCCTATTGAATCCTTCCCCCCTCAAGTTAAACCGATGTCCCCTGGTTCGTGATTCCCCGACTCTGGGCAAGAGACTGTGCATTCATCATATCTATTCCTCTCATGATCTTAGTTTAGTTTAGTTTAGTTTAGAGATACAGCATGGAAACAGGCCCTTCGGCCCACCGAGTCCGTGCTAACCAGCGATCCACCGTACACTGGCCCTATCCTACACAGGGACAATATACAAGAGCCAATTAATCTACATGTCTGGAATGTGGGAGGAAACCGGAGCACCCATGAAAACCCACGCAGGTGACGGGGAGAACAAACAAACTCCGTACAGACAGCACCTGAGGTCAGGATCAAACCCGGGCCTCTGGCATGTGAGGCAGCAGCTCTACCCGCTGCACCACCGTGCCGCTATCAGGTCGAGGTCTTCGAGGAGGATTGAGAGTTCCTCTTCTGAGGACTGGGCTGAATGGACTCTGTTGTCCCGACCTCTGCCTGGCTCTGTGTGTGACTATATCTCTCATCTCCCTCTCCCCCGACTCTCAGTCTGGAGATGAGTCTTGACCGAAACATCACCCATTCCTTCTCTCCAGAGATGCTGCCCGTCCCACTGAGTTACTCCAGCATTTTGTGTCTGTCTGGATGGCGTTTGTTTCCTGACGTGCTCTGCGGTTGAGTTTCGCTCTGACAGCAGGTAAATGGGTCCCAACACGCTGGATGTCCGTGCCGCAGTGTAACAAGTGTACGAGAAGCTTCAGTGACAAGCTGGCAGTGACAGAACGACCATTCACTCTACCTACATCCCGTGATTTATGAGACTTGTCCAGACCATCACTGTCAGCGTCCGTGAGAAGCCAGGAGGAGGCGGGAGGATGTGACATTAAGGAGCGGATGTGAGGAAGGAACAAGTTCACAAACTGCTTCACTTGACAAGAATGAGCGGAGGAGGCCAATTCACTGGATGTTAGATACAGCTCTGAGGGCTAACAGAATCAAGGGATATGGGGAGAAAGCAGGAACTGGGTACTGATTCTGGATGATCAGCCATGATCATATTGAATGGCGATGCTGGCTCAAAGGGCCGAATGGCCTGAGTTGAATCAGTACCCCAGAGAGTTGTGAATTTGAGGAATCGCCCAGGCAGTTGTGACTTTGTGGAATTCTCGGCCACAGAGGGCAGTGGAGGCCAAGTCACTGGATGAATTTAAAAGCGAGTTGGATAGAGCTCTAGGGGCTAGCGGAATCAAGTGATATGGGGAGAAGGCAGGCACGGGTTACTGATTGTGGATGATCAGCCATGATCACAATGAATGGCCAAATGGCCTCCTCCTGCACCTATTTTCTATGTTTGTATGTTTCTATGATAATGGCAAGACCCAGCTAACTAGCTCTGATGTACAGAAGGGTTTTGGGGTCCAAGTCCAAAGCACCCTGAAAACTGAAACACAGTTCAGTTCAGTGTAGTTTATTGTCACGTGTACCGAGGTACAGTGAAAAGTTGTTTGTTGCGTGCTAACCAGCCAGCAGAAAGACAATACATGATTACGATCGAGCCGCCCACAGTGTGATAATGGGATATCATTCAGGAGATAATCCCTTCCATTCCTTACGTGGTTCAGCTTGCAAGGAATGAAAAGAGTAACCTGTAAAATTCTGCAGAATAGTCAAGGAGATGAGTCGAGTGTAAGTTGCCGGCAGTCACAAGAACTCACGATGCAGAGCAGGGAAGTACCAATTAAAGAAATGCCATGGCTCTGCTTTCACACAAGAGCAGACTTCACAAAAATGCTCCAGAAGCAGCAATCTAATGAAACCGAGGGAGTAAAGGAAATTGGTATTTGTAACAAAATGGTGTTGGGGAAATGAATGGAACCGAAGGCAACACTTCCCCAGGGGCCGGAGAACGGAATGTTGAAGCACGACAAGGGAGTAACCAAGGCAACGATGGGTGTATCAGACTGGGAACGGAGTCAATGGTAGAGAGGTAGACACAAAATGCTGGAGTAACTCAGCGGGACAGTCAGCATCTCTGGAGAGAAGGAGTGGGTGATGTTTCGGGTCGAGACCCTTCTTCAGACTCAATGGAAGGGAGGTTGGTTTGTGTGACGGTCTGGGCTGCATCCACAATGTACCGATAGCCTCCTTCACCTCCCCATCTACCTGTGGTCATATTTCCCCATCCCAGTCAAGCAGGAAGGGATCCCCCTTAACAAAGCAGTCCTGCTCGGAATGCCAGCAAGTGTCTAGTTGGCTCTCTGGAGTGTGACCCAACCTCATGGCCTTCCACAGAGAGGCATAATCACAGGGCTGAGAACTCCAGCGAGCCCTTTATCCTTAATAAGTTGCTTCCACCTTAAACCCCTGTCCCACAGTACGAGTTCATTCCAAGAGTTCTCCCGAGTTTGCCTTGATTCGAACTCGGAGATTTACGGTAACGGCCACTCGTCGGTACTCGAGGCTCTCGTGGACATTTTTCAGCATGTTGAAAAATCTTCACGAGTCTTCCCGTGCCTACCTGCCGTTAGCGAGTCTTCCCGAGTACCTGCCGTTAGCGCTAAGAGACGTCCCCGAGCTCCGACGTACCCGCTACGTTCATTCTCCGTACTTACCACGAGTTTGATTTTTTTAAAACTCGGTAGAGCTCTTGGAATAAACTCGTACCATGGGACAGGGCTATTACAATGATAAAACTGGCAATGCAATTCACTATGACTGCTGACTGATGTCCAAAGTGGTCTGATTAATTGTTTTAATTAAGTGGGCAACCTCACAAATAGGAAAAGTAGACATCTTTTAAAAGTGATTTTCTAAATTAGTCACTTTTACATACATTAAAATGAAAAATGACTTATAGCTCACAATTTAATTAAACTTAATTCACAAACTGCTCATCTGAAGAATATAAATGTGGTTTATGAAGGCATGGCGTCCACTCCAAGACCAGAGCAAACCTGATAAATGACAGTCACGGATCAGAGGATTGGTTTGAAACATTGGTCAGGAACAGCGAGTTCCTACACGAGGAACCTCGAGCAGAACACAAGGTTCCACAGGAACCGAAGGGAATAGATCACGGCTCATGAGAGGAATAGATCAGATGCATAGAACGTCTGGCCCAGAGTAGAGGAATCGAGGACCAGAGGACATAGGTTCAAGTTGAAAGAGAACATTTTTTATAGGAATCTGAGGGGTAACTTTTTCACACAAAGGGTGGTGGGTGTATGGAACGAGCTGCCAGAGGAGGTAGTTGAGGCTGGGACTATCCCAACATTTAAGAAACAGTTAGACAGGTGCATGGGTAGGTCAGGTTTGGAGGGATATGGACCAAGTGCAGGCAGGTGGGACTGGTGCAGCTGGGACATGTTGGCCAGTGTGGGCAAGTTGGGCCGAAGGGCCTTTTTCGACACGTATCAATCTGTGACTCTAACACTCAGCGGGTCGGGCGGCATCTGTGGAGGGAATGGACAGTTTCATGCTGGGACCCTTCTTCAGACTGATGGAGCAGGGTGGAGAGAGCTGGAAAAGATATGTGCTGGTGGGTCAAAGCCTGGCAAGTGACAGGTGGATTGGCACAAAATGCTGGAGTAACTCAGTGGGAGAAAAGGAATAGGTGATGTTTTGGGTTGAGACCCTTCTTCAGACTGAGTTCTGCCTGTCCCGCTGAGTTACTCCAGGTTTACTACCTGTCTTTGGTTTAAACCAGCATCTGCAGTTCCTCCCTACACAAAGTACTGTCTTGTTGAGTTCAACGTCTTCACAGACTTTGAACAATCCATTTAAGAAGTTGCATCCCCTGGACAATTGTGGTGCAGTCATCCCAAACATGCAGAAGATAAACAGCCACTAATTGAAGATGTTGCAACAAGGAAATCATGGCAATTCAATGCATGTTAATTCAACTTTCATTCTGACTAATGACGAGATTCCCTTTAATAAATTGAAATGGAAGAATGATGCAATAGAGATCATTATAAAAGCATCTGAGTGATAACACAACTTACCCATTAGATGTTCCATCTGACAAATTTCTCATTTATTAAAAGATTCCTCTGATAAGGAATATATCCAATACTGTGGGGGAGTCTAGGACCAGAGGGCACAGCCTCAGAATCAAAGGATGTTCCTTTAGAAAGGAGATGAGGAGGAATTTCTTTAGTCAGAGGGTGATAAATCTGTGGAATTCATTGCCACCGAAGGCTGTGGAGGCCAAGTCAATGGATATATTTAAGGCAGAGATAGATAGATTCTTGATCAGTACGGGTGTCAGGGGTTATGGGGAGAAGGCAGGAGAATAGGGTTAAGAGGGAGAGATAGATCAGCCCTGACTGAATGGCAGGGTAGACCTGATGGGCCGAATGGCCTAATTCTGCTCCTATCACATCAACTTGTAAACCAGCATGCTGGCAAGGTGGGCTAGTGAGAATTCACTGATATGGTTAGTTTTATTCAATTTTATTGCACATTTAAATGTATTAAATGGAGGTTCCGATATGGGGGAAGGCCATTTGTGACCTGGCATGAGAATTCATTTGTTCACCCAGAGAGTGGTGATCGTGTAAAAGGCTCCCCCGCAGAAATCAGTGGAGGTCACATCGTTAAATGTACTCCACAAGGAGGCAGATATATTAGAAACAAGGAACAGCAGATGCTGGTTTATACCAAAGATAGACACAAACTACTGGAGCAACTCTGCGGGCCGGGCAGCATCCCTGGAGGAAAGGATAGGTGACGTTTTGGGTTGAGACGTCACATATCTTTTTATTAAATTGGACAGGAGTTTAGTTTAGTTTAGTTTAGAGATACAGCATGGAAACAGGCCCTTTGGCCCATCGAGTCCCTGCTGACCAGCGATCACCCCACACACTAGCACTATCCTACACACAGTAGGAATCATTTAGAGAAGTCAATTAACCTACAAACCTGCACGTATTTGGAGTGCGTGAGGAAACTGGAGCGCCCGTAGAAAACCCACGCAGGTCACGGGGAGAACGTGCAAACTCCGTACAGACAGCACCCGTAGTCGGGATGGAACCCGGGTCTCTGGCGCTGTGAGGCAGCAGCTCTACCCGCTGCACCACCGTGCTGCCCTAAGGCAATGCTCTCAGTATAAGGTCCACAGGACGGTAACTCCTGCTCCAGAACCAGTGAGAGATGTTTAGTTTCTGTGGACAACTAGAGAGATGATGAGACAAGAATCATTACTCTCGTTCACTTTACAAACCTAATAATTTGCTTCTATCAAAGTTATTGCTTTAATAGAACTAAACTCTATTACTTTAGTTTGATTATACTTGTCAGAATAATCAAAGGGTTTTACACATAAAATTATTCTGAGACACAAGTGATTTATTTACAAAAACAAGCCAAGCGTAAACGGTTGCAGAGCAACAAGATGATGGGCAGCTTGTTTACTTTTCTAGATGGCGTTGGTGGAAGAATAAATGCTGCCAGCTCAGGATCACCAGCTGGTAGCTAATGCCCTCCAGGCCATTACCCTGGTTAATAGGCTTCCGAACTTTACCCTCATTAGCACCGCCCTGACCTTTACCCTCCTTGGTAATTTAGCTCAGTTTAGAGAAACAAACCCTTCAGCCCATCGAGTCCGTGCCGACCAGCAACTGATGATGTCGGCTGTTTTCCCGAGGCAGCGTGAAGTGTAGATGGAGTCGATGGTGGGGAGTGTGGTCTGTGTGATGGACTGGGCCACATCTACAATGTGGGGAGTGTAGTCTGTGTGATGGACTGGGCCACATCTACAATGTGGGGAGTGTAGTCTGTGTGATGGACTGGGCCACATCTACAATGTGGGGAGTGTAGTCTGTGTGATGGACTGGGCCACATCTACAATGTGGGGAGTGTGGTGTGTGTGGGACTGGGCCACATCTATAATGGTGGGGAGTGTGGTCTGTGTGGGACTGGGCCACATCTACAATGGTGGGGAGTGTGGACTGTGTGTGGGACTGGACTACATCTACAATGGTGGGGAGTGTGGTGTGTGTGGGACTGGACTACATCTACAATGGTGGGGAGTGTGGTGTGTGTGGGACTGGGCCACATCTACAATGTGGGGAGTGTGGTCTGTGTGGGACTGGGCCACATCTACAATGGTGGGGAGTGTGGTCTGTGTGGGACTGGGCCACATCTACAATGGTGGGGAGTGTGGTCTGTGTGGGACTGGACTACATCTACAATGGTGGGGAGTGTGGTGTGTGTGTGGGACTGGGCCACATCTACAATGGTGGGGAGTCTGGTCTGTGTGGGACTGGGCCACATCTACAATGTGGGGAGTGTGGTCTGTGTGGGACTGGGCCACATCTACAATGGTGGGGAGTGTGGTCTGTGTGGGACTGGGCCACATCTACAATGGTGGGGAGTGTGGTCTGTGTGGGACTGGACTACATCTACAATGGTGGGGAGTGTGGTGTGTGTGTGGGACTGGGCCACATCTACAATGGTGGGGAGTGTGGTCTGTGTGGGACTGGGCCACATCTACAATGGTGGGGAGTGTGGTCTGTGTGGGACTGGGCCACATCTACAATGGTGGGGAGTGTGGTCTGTGTGGGACTGGGCCACATCTACAATGGTGGGGAGTGTGGTCTGTGTGGGACTGGGCCACATCTACAATGGTGGGGAGTGTGGTGTGTGTGTGGGACTGGGCCACATCTACAATGGTGGGGAGTGTGGTCTGTGTGGGACTGGGCCACATCTACAATGGTGGGGAGTGTGGTGTGTGTGTGGGACTGGGCCACATCTACAATGGTGGGGAGTGTGGTCTGTGTGGGACTGGACTACATCTACAATGGTGGGGAGTGTGGTCTGTGTGGGACTGGACTACATCTACAATGGTGGGGAGTGTGGTGTGTGTGTGGGACTGGGCCACATCTACAATGGTGGGGAGTCTGGTCTGTGTGGGACTGGGCCACATCGACAATGGTGGGGAGTGTGGTCTGCGTGGGACTGGGCCACATCTACAATGGTGGGGAGTGTGGTCTGTGTGGGACTGGACTACATCTACAATGGTGGGGAGTGTGGTGTGTGTGTGGGACTGGGCCACATCTACAATGGTGGGGAGTCTGGTCTGTGTGGGACTGGACTACATCTACAATGGTGGGGAGTGTGGTGTGTGTGTGGGACTGGGCCACATCTACAATGGTGGGGAGTCTGGTCTGTGTGGGACTGGGCTACATCTACAATGATGGGGAGTGTGGTCTGTGTGTGGGACTGGACTACATCTACAATGGTGGGGAGCGTGGACTGTGTGTGGGACTGGGCCACATCTACAATGGTGGGGAGTGTGGTCTGTGTGGGACTGGGCCACATCTACAATGGTGGGGAGTGTGGTCTGTGTGGGACTGGGCCACATCTACAATGGTGGGGAGTGTGCTCTGTGTGGGACTGGGCCACATCTACAATGGTGGGGAGTGTGCTCTGTGTGGGACTGGGCCACATCTACAATGGTGGGGAGTGTGCTCTGTGTGGGACTGGGCCACATCTACAATGGTGGGGAGTGTGCTCTGTGTGGGACTGGGCCACATCCACAACTCTCTGCAATTTCTTGGGATTTTGGGCAGAGCTGTTCCCAAAGCAAGCAGTGATGCATCCTGATAGGACGCTTTCTCTGGTGCATCTGTAGAAGTTGCAGAGTTGCTGGGAACATGCCAAACGCCCCCCGTCTCTGGGCAAGTGTAGGCGTTGATGTGAGTCCATGTGCTTCCAGCGGTATAAACAGCTCCCAAGTTTC